>JBBPBX010053138.1:0-12599 GCA_038048925.1 Garcialebias charrua
TGTTGTCAGTCCATACAATGGGCGTTATCAACTGTTATCATCCCCATTTGTAGCGGTGAATAGGTCACAATCTACCTACTAGCATGTTTAACAGAACGTGATCAGCGTTGTTATCTCTGTGAGTAGGCAGCGTGTTTCCGTAAACCCGGAAGTGTAGCGGTTTTTTTTTTCAGCTTATGTAACCGTTTTCCTCAACCTAACCCTCAACCTAACCCCCTTACCCTTGTGCCTAAACCTAACCAAGACCCTAAACCTAACGCCAGAGGCTTTACTCTAAACTTTGACACGTAGCTAAAGACGGAGCCTGCTGTCATCGCTTGTAACGGTGACAACGTACCTTTAAACCTGCTATAGGTACAGTATGGGGCATTCTGACCGATAGGAATGGAGATGATAATAATTGATAGGGTCAATTTTATGGTTGATAACATCAGAAGCGGGTGAAAATGTAGGCTATTTATATGTTTCATAAATTCAGCTGGCCATGGCAGCCATCTTGAACAGAGTTTACTTTGTAAAGGAACATTCATCTATCATTTCCTGAAAGTTTCAATCAAACACTTCTATAGTTTAAAGGGTATTTTGCTAACAGACACAGAGGTTGCAGGTGCTGGCCTTTGTTAGACCAAATCTGATGCTTACCTGCTCTGCTCCTCACCTCTGGAACGCTCTACCGCCAGACCTTCGAAACACCACCTCCCTTTCTCTGTTCAAGACAGCCCTGAAAACACATCTCTTCAGACTAGCTTATCATTAACTTTATTAAATGTATTTTTATTATTTTGCATTTTATAATCTTTATGTATTTTATATTTCAATTTGTCACTGATAATGTTTGAACTGTATTGGTTTGTTAAGTGTCCTTGGGTGTCCTGAAAGGCGCTTTTAAATAAAATGATGATGATTATTATTATTATTATTATTATTATTATTATTATTATTAAGTATAGGTTGGAAATTCATCTCAGCTACACTAAATGTCAATATTTGTGAAAATGATTAAGACATATTTTTAAGGGCAGTTATAGACATTTTGAGCTGAACGCAAAACTTATTATCCTATGTCTGCAAGTTTTGATAAACTTGTTATGTGGTTCATGAGATATTAGACAGGTGGCAAACAGAAAACGATTACAACAAACAAACAAACAAACAAGCAGGCCTGTCTTTGGCTGAATGTTTGAGTCCATCTAGTGTTTAGCAGTGAGCTGCTTGTGGACCTGCTGAGAACAGACGCTCCTGGTTTCTGTGGACCTCCTCCTCTTGGAGAAGAACTCTGCAGCAGAACAACAAGTTAGTCATCTTTTCATCATGGATCTGTTTGCACCAGACCAGAGGACTTCTTCACCTGTGATCCGTGCGTCGGCTGCAGGTGTGGACCTCTTCCCTCGGACCGGGGTCCCCTCAGCGGGGCTCCTGGAGCAGGTCTCGGGCTCCTCTCTGCTCCTCTCTGCGGTGTTTGGAGAGCTGCACGCGCTCCTCTGCGGCTGTGCGCACTCCTGGCGCTCTGCGCACACCTCCCACTCGAAGCGGCCCCTCAGAGGCGTCCCGGACTGGAAGTTGAAGTTCCAGCGCCGGCTGTCCTGCTCACAGATCTCCTGCAGGTGCAGCTCCAGGTCCACGCGCAGCTGCTCGTGGTCCACCGGGCCGAAGAGGCTCCTGCACACAGAACCTGCGCGTCTCGTGCTCATCATTCAAATGACTCAGGAGGGTTCAGAGTGGGGGGGTTCTTGGACTTTTGTCTCCTTTGTTGGTGGTGCAGGGCCCTTTAAAGGCTGCGGGGCGCGTGGTGTTTAGTGTGAACACAATAAGAAGAGGATGATTGGCTGCAGCTGCTGGAGCTGGACAGGAGGGGGGGAGGGGGGGGGCATCCATGCATCAACAAAAACAGTCTTTTATGAATGAATATCTGGTGAATAAAGTGTTATATTGGTTAAAAGTTTCTAAAATCATTGTAAAAATGAAATGCAACCTCATTGAATTTTGACCAACACGTCACTAAATCTATTGGGAATAGTTAATAACATGTGATTAGCATAGCTGGTGGGGGGATGTGTATCAAAGCACTGAGCAAAGCTTTTCTATTATTATTATTATTATTATTATTATTATTATTTAAAACACAGTTTAGCCCAACCAAAAGTGTTATTTGGGTCTTTTTGTTATTTGCTGTTTTCTTGTTTTCTCAAAATGAATATGATGTCACTGAGAATATACTTTTTATTGTTTTAGTCAAGAGACCAGACGCCAAGAAACTGTAAAGATAAAACAATCGAATTAATCACTTTTATCCCCCAGTTAGGCTCTGAATCGTTTGTGAAAACATCATCTTGAAAGTATCCAACATAGAATATTGTTTTACACAAATGAAGAAGTTATTAAAATGTCTCAAATATTAAATAAAAATGTTTCTTGGTGTGTATATTGCCCGCTGCCGTTCATGCCAGAATGTTGAATTTACGGTGGCCCCAAGGTGTAAATGAACAACATTTTAAAAAATGGATTTTCGGCCACTTCCGCTTTGACTGAATGTAATTCCGTTTTTTTTTTCAAATGTCATTTTGTTTTTTCAAATGTCATTTTGTTTTTTCAAATGTAATTTCGTTTTTTCAAATGTAATTTTGCTTTTTCAAATGTTATTGTGTTTTTGTTGTTTTTGTTGTGTTTTCCAAATCTAATTCCATCCATCCATCCATCCATCTTCTTCCGCTTATCCGGGGTCGGGTCGCGGGGGTAGCAGCCTAAGTAGGGAGGCCCAGACTTCCCTCTCCCCAGCCACTTGGAGCAGCTCCTCCGGGGGAATCCCAAGGCGTTCCCAGGCCAGCCGAGAAACATAGTCCCTCCAGCGCGTCCTGGGTCTTCCTCTGGGTCTCCTCCCGGTGGGACATGCCCGGAACACCTCACCAGGGAGGCGTCCAGGAGGCATCCTAACCAGATGCCCGAGCCACCTCAACTGGCTCCTCTCGATGTGGAGAAGCAGCGGCTCTACTCCGAGTCCCTCCCGGATGACTGAGCTTCTCACCCTATCTCTAAGGGAGAGTCCAGACACCCTGCGGAGAAAACTCATTTCAGCCGCTTGTATCCGAGATCTTGTTCTTTCGGTCACAACCCAAAGCTCATGACCATAGATGAGGGTGGGAACGTAGATCGATCGGTAAATTGAGAGCTTTGCCTTTTGACTCAGCTCTCTCTTCACCACGACAGACCGGTACAGCGCCCGCTTCACTGCGGACGCTGCACCTATCCGCCTATCGATCTCACGCTCCAGTTTTCCCTCATTCGTGAACAAGATCCCGAGATACTTAAACTCCTCCACTTGGGGCAGGACCTCCTCCCCGACCCGGAGAGGGCATGCTACCCTTTTCCGGCTCAAGACCATGGCCTCGGACTTGGAGGAACTGATCCTCATCCCGGCCGCATCACACTCGGCTGCAAACCGCTCCAGTGAAAGTTGTAAATCACGAACTGATGAAGCCAGTAGGACCACATCATCTGCAAAAAACAGAGAAGCGATTCTAAGGTCACCAAAACGGATCCTCTCAACACCTTGGCTGCGCCTAGAAATTCTGTCCATAAAAGTTATGAACAGAATCGGTGACAAAGGGCAACCTTGGCGGAGTCCAACTCTCACCGGAAACGAGCCTGACTTACTGCCGGCAATGCGGACCAAGCTCTGACACCGGTCGTACAGGGACCTAACAGCCCTTATCAAAGGGCCTGGTACCCCATACTCCCGGAGTACCCCCCACAGAACCCCCCGAGGGACGCGGTCGAATGCCTTCTCCAAGTCCACAAAGCACATGTAAACTGGTTGGGCAAACTCCCACGCACCCTCCAGGACCCTGTTGAGGGTGTAGAGCTGGTCCAGTGTTCCACGACCAGGACGAAAACCACACTGTTCCTCCTGAATCCGAGGTTCGACTATCCGACGGACCCTCCTCTCCAGAACCCCTGAATAGACCTTACCAGGGAGGCTTAAGAGTGTGATCCCCCTATAGTTGGAACACACCCTACGGTCCCCCTTTTTGAATAGGGGAACCACCACCCCAGTCTGCCAATCCAAGGGAACTGCCCCCGATGTCCACGCGATATTGCAGAGTCGCGTAAGCCAACACAACCCTACAACATCCAGAGCCCTAAGGAACTCCGGGCGAATCTCATCCACCCCCGGAGCCTTGCCACCGCGGAGCTTTTTAACCACCTCGGCGACCTCAGCACCAGAGATCGGAGAACCCGACCCAAAGTCCCCAGGCTCCGCTTCCTCAGTGGAAGACGTGCCAGTAGGATTGAGGAGGTCTTCGAAGTATTCCGCCCACCGACTCACAACATCCCGAGTTGAGGTCAGCAGCACGCCACCCCACCATAAATGGTGTTGGTCTCGTACCTCTTTCCCCCCCTGAGACGCCGGATGGTGGACCAGAATCGCCTCGAAGCCGTACGGAAGTCATTCTCCATGGCCTCTCCGAACTCCTCCCACGCCCGAGTTTTTGCCTCAGCAACCACCCGAGCCGCATGCCGCTTGGACTGCCGGTACCTATCAGCTGCTTCCGGGGTCCCACAAGCCAAAAAGGCCCAATAGGACTCCTTCTTCAGCCTGACAGCATCCCTCACTGCCGGTGTCCACCACCGGGTTCGAGGGTTGCCACCACGACAGGCACCAACAACCTTGCGGCCACAGCTCCGATAAGCTGCCTCGACAATAGAGGCGCGGAACACGGCCCACTCGGACTCCATGTCCCCCGCCTCCCTCGGAACGTGTTCAAAGCTCTCCCGGAGGTGGGAGTTAAAGCTCCGTCTTACGGGAGACTCTGCCAGACGTTCCCAGCAGACCCTCACAATACGTTTGGGTCTGCCAGGTCTGACCGGCATCCTCCCCCACCATCGGAGCCAACTCACCACCAGGTAGTGGTCAGTTGACAGCTCCGCCCCTCTCTTCACCCGAGTGTCCAAGACATGCGGCCGCAGATCAGATGAGACGACAACAAAGTCGATCATTGAACTGCGACCTAGGGTGTCCTGGTGCCAAGAGCACATATGGACACCCTTATGCTTAAACATGGTGTTCGTTATGGACAATCCATGACGAGCACAGAAGTCCAATAACAGAACACCACTCTGGTTCAGATCAGGGGGGCTGTTCCTCCCAACCACACCCCTCCAGGTCTCACTGTCATTGCCCACGTGAGCGTTGAAGTCCCCCAGTAGAACAAGGGAGTCCCCAGGAGGCGCACTCTCCAATACCCCCTCCAAGGACTCCAAAAAGGGTGGGTAGTCTGAACTGCCGTTTGGTGCATAGGCACAAACAACAGTCAGAGCCCGTCCCCCCACACGTAGGCGAAGGGAGGCTACCCTCTCGTTCACCGGGGTGAACCCCAACGTACAGGCACCAAGATGGGGGGCAACCAGTATGCCCACTCCTGCTCGGCGCCTCTCACCAGGGGCAACTCCAGAGTGGAAGAGTGTCCAACCCCTCTCAAGGAAACTGGTTCCAGAGCCAGAGCCATGCGTTGAGGTGAGTCCGACTATTTCTAGTCGGAAACTCTCAACCTCACACACTAGCTCAGGCTCCTTCCCCACCAGAGAGGTGACATTCCATGTCCCAATGGCCAGCTTCTGTAGCCGAGGATCAGACCGCCAGGGTCCCCGCCCTCGGCCACCACCCATCTCACATTGCACCCGACCCCTTTGGCCCCTCCCACAGGTGGTGAGCCCATGGGAAGGGGGACCCACGTCTCCTCTTCGGGCTGTGCCCGGCCGGGCTCCATGGGTAAAAGCCCGGCCACCAGGCGCTCGCCAGCGTGCCCCACCTCCGGGCCTGGCTCCAGAGTGGGGCCCCGGTGACCCGCGTCCGGGCGAGGGAAAACTTAGTCCATTTATTTCACTCATCATAGGGGTTTTTGGGCTGCACTAATTCCATTTTTTAAAATGTTGTTCATTTACACCTTGGGGCCACCGTATAAATTAGCACCAAGTCATAATGAGAAGGGAGTTATTGCTGTTTGGGTCAAAACTTTAACATAACATTTTGTGGAACCGTGTGATACCACAAGATGTTACTAAAAGTACGTTTTGTGGATTACTTTCACCTAATGTGACACATTTTAGCTCAATATTTGTCAAACTGACATCGTTATAGACATTTATGTTTGTTAATGTTGATTAGCTGAGGCCATCTTGAATTTCATCCCAAAAGTAAATTATTTCAAATCTCCATCTCAATCAACAAAGTGAAGTCAGTACTGCCTCAAGTGAGTCGGCAGGGGAGAGGGTGGATTCCAGAAACCATCAGACCACCAGAAGGCTAAATCTTGACTGAACATTGTTGGATTTTATACCTGGATTATTGAGCATGAACTTTGGTGTTTTGAACCAGTTTGACATGACTGTCGATGAGGGAGAGGGCAGGCACCAGAGGAGAGGGCGTGCCCCAGAGACCATCTTAGCACCAACATAACTGTTTATTTATTTTAATTTTGGAGTTAGCTTTTGGGGGAGAAGCAGTTTTGTTTGGTGTTTCCTCAGACTGATGAAGAAAGGCGAAACATCTCAGCACAAAAAAGAAAGCGTCNGAGCGGCGGCGCGATCAATCTGCAGCTCCTGCTCCAGCCGCTGCTCCAGCCTGAGACGTCCACAGAGCTATTCCAGCTAGTAATTAATCCACATGATGCGATCCTGGTCACCAGTGTTCAAAAGGCCGGCTCCCGTGTTAGCTCCAGTGTTAGCTCTGGAGCTAGCCAGGCCGGAGGTGTAGCCAGGCCGGCCGGAGGTGTTCGCACGGCGGCCTGGCACGATCGGCGATAAATCCGCTGCCTGAGACATCCACAAAGTTCACAGAGACGTTTCCAGCTAGTAATTAATCCATATGAAGCCATCCTGGTCACCAGTCTTCGTCCAGCTCTCGGCAGCTAACCTAAGATGGCGTCCGGTCCGGTGTTCTACATTAATTTGTGACCGGAGACCCCAGTGACTGAACCTTAAATAGCGTCCGGTGTTCTACATTAATTTGTGACCGTGTAAACTGAAGACCTACTTCCTGTTTCCCAAAATTGCTCAAAAATTGCTCAAAAATGATCAGAAATGATCTTTTTTATCATAATTATTATTTATAAAGCCTTTAAAACAACCAGAGCTGCAACAAAGTGATGTACACATGAAATTAAGAACATTTAAACACAAAAAAAAAAAAAAAAATTTTTTTTTTTTTTTTTTTAATTCATATTTTTATTAAATATGATATGTTCGTAAGTCCCGTGGTTCGCAGGTCGATGGGGTCGTAGGTCGGGGGTTACCTGTATTGGATTTGGTACCTGGATTATTGAGCATGAACTTTCTTGTCTAACTTGTATCCTTTTATGTCAAAAGGTCAAACGTCAGTCCAGTAATTACTGACCTGTCGACCATACTGGTTAGTGGTGGCTGCCCTGATCAGATTCAGGTCACTAAAGCTGCCTGAAAATATTACATCCAAGTCTTCACTTTGATAACTAGCCTCACTCATACAGATGTTTGCTCATTCTTGAAGCTCTGCTATTAATCCACACAAACAAAGCTCAGTCCTAATTGTTCCCAGTCCCATTGTTTCCTTTTTGAAGGCTACCTATGGGACATAGCTGGTTGTCAGGCCGTAGACTGGGGAAGTCCTCTGGATGGGGGATGAAACGTTTCTCACTTAAAGAAACTGGTTCAGATGACACAATTTACCCTTTATTGTTGTTAAATATGAGCTTCAAACCCTTTTCCATTTAACTTTTTTCAATAGTAAATGAATCAGCTTAATTTACTATGACTTTTTTTTTGTATATGTCAGCCAACTAATGCTCCAAAAAGTAAATGATTGTAAAGACTGGTTGTGTTGAAGATTGACAGCTGCAGGTTGTTTGTCATTGTTAGATTTGCTCACAGTCTGAGGAAGCTATGAAGCCTCTGACCTTCTCACCTCTGTAACTCCCAACTAATCTGAAAGCACCTTCTTTTCTATAACCTCTAATTTAGCAGACCCAAGTTTTTTTTTTCAAAATATATTTATTTGAGTTTTTACAAATTTAACACAACATTCATACAATAAACAAACTAGTAGAATACCCCCACCCAAATAATAATAATAATAATAAAAATAAAAATAAAATCAAAATACAATCAACAACAAAGTGTCTCATAATTCTTTTTACATTGTTCATTTCTTTTATAATGAGTCCAACTATAGATGTCCTCTCTTATTATTGTCTTTGGAAACTGCGATCAGCACGCTCTTCAATTGTTTGCATTTTCATTTAAAGTGTCCAAACTTTTTACATATAAAATAAAGGGGTTCCAAACACACTCAAACAATTCTTGCTTGCCCTTTAACAGATACGTTATCCTTTCTAAAGGAAGAGCTGATAACATTTGTTGTAACCATTGATTTGCAGTAGGTCTATTCAAGTTTTTCCAACATAACGATATACATCTTTTTGCATTAATCAAACTTAAATTAATAAACATTTGTTCATTATTAGTATAATTATGTCTTTCAGGGTATAGACCAAACACAAACAGTTTTGGGTCCAAAATTATTTGTTTAGAAATGATTTTCTCAATTATATTTTTTACTTGGGCAGCACGGTGGCACAACTGGTAGAGCTGCTGCCTCTCAGCGAGAAGGTTGCCGGTTCAAATCCCGGTCCGGGGCCTTTCTGGGTGGAGTTTGCATGTTCTCCCCGTGCATGCGTGGGTTTCCTCCGGGTACTCCGGTTTCCTCCCACAGACCAAAAAACATGCTTGTTAGGCTGATTGGTGACTCTAAATTGACCCTAGGTGTGAGTGTGAGAGTGGATGGTTGTTTGGTGTGAGTGAGACAGGTCCCTCTTGTAAATGAGTCCCCATGACTCAACGAGGCTAGCCTGTATAAATAAAGGTTGAATGAATGAAATGAAACTTCTGTCCAAAATAACATAATTTCCCTGCAGTACCACATACAATGTACCAGAGTGCCTTTTTCCTCCACACATTTTGAACAAACATCAAGTATCTCCCCATTGTATTTATTGAGGTCTACAGGAGTTATGTAAACCCGCATTAACCACTTATATTGAATCATTTTTAAAGCTGTACTAATTGAGCTCGTGTGTGCCAGATTACATGCTATTTGCCAATCTTCCTCTGTTAACTCCATTATTATATCTTCTTTCCAAGCATTATATCTATCCTGTGATCCTTCAAGCGAGTAGGATGTCAATAAATGATAAAAATCTGATATAATACCTTTTTTTAAACTATCTTTAGTTAGCATTTCTTCTAAAGTTGACTTTAGAGGTTTTGTCAGCACATTGTTCTGAGTTGTTTTTATAAAATTTCTGAGTTGAAGATATTTAAAAAAATGATTCTTATTTATATTAAATTTATTCTGTAACTCTTGAAAGCTCATTAGTGTGTCTGAGTTTGATTCATATAGGTGTTCAATCATTTGGAGACCTTTATCCTTCCATTCTTTAAATGTTGAGTCCATTTTACCTGGTAAAAAGAATTGGTTTCCCCACACTGGGCTAAATAAAGATAAATTATTTGATTCGTTTAGAATTTTTTTAACATCTCTCCATACTCTAATTGTATTTTTAAGAAATGGGTTTTTAGTTTGTTTCAGGAGCTTCATTATTGAGTTGGAATATAAATATGCTGGGAGTGTTACTGTTAAATCTTGTGTTTCCATATCAACCCAATGTGGAGAATGTTTACTATAATAAAACATCATAGACCTAAGATGTACAGCATAATAGTACCAGTGAAAATTAGGGCATTTCAAGCCTCCCCGATCATACGGGAGGTACAGTAATGTTAAGCGTATCCTGGATTTCCTATTTTTCCATAAGAAACGTATCATCATCTTTCTTATTTGTGGAAAGAATTCAGGAGGAGGTGGAAGGGCAACATTCTGAAACACATAAAGCACTTTTGGTAGTATATTCATTTTCATTAAATTTACTCTTCCTATCATAGATATTGGCAATGGCATCCATCTTTCTAAAGAATCACCTACTGCATTTAATATGTGTTTATAGTTAGTTGCGGATATCTGTTCTATATTCGATGAAATGTATATTCCTAAATACTTAAATTCATTTACTATCTTAAACTGTTGTATTTCTGGAGTTATATTAATCTTATCATTCTTATCAAGGAGTAGCATTGAAGATTTCTTTTTATTTATTTTATATCCCGATATCTCACCATATTGTTTGATTATGTCCAAAATATATTTTATTGAGCTATTCATTTTAGATACAAATAAAATAACATCATCTGCAAACAAGGAAATTCTATGTTCATTGGATCCTACTTTGATTCCATAAATTTGCGGGTGTGAACGGATAGCAATAGCAAATGGCTCCATTGCCAGAGTAAATAACAAAGGTGACAATGGGCATCCTTGTCTGCATCCTCTACTGATCTTTATTGGTTTAGATATATTTCTATTTGTTATAATTTCAGCTGAAGGGTTACTATATAATATTTTTACCCATTGGACAAACTTATTTCCACAATTAAACCTTTCTAAGCAGACCCAAGTTATACCTAATCTGTATTTTCAACTTGCTGTTTTTCTTTTGATAAGCATTTAATTTCTAATCTTGACAGTTACTTTATGTTTATGACATTCTTGTTTAAAGGCAGAAGATGTTAGCTCAGTAACATACATTTACAATAAAAAGTGAATTATGTAAAATTGAAACCTGCAGAAGAGATATTTTCCTCATAAGAGAGTATTTGATTTGTTAATTTCCCTGCAGATCTATTGTATTTACTTTATGTTTCTGTGTTACTGATTATTGTTGATATTGTCCATTTATCCATTATCTTTATCTGCTTCTTCCTTTTCAGGTTTCAGGGTCACCGGTGCCCATATCCAGCAGTCACTATGCACGAGGCAGGGGACACCCTGGACAGGTCTCCAGGATCGAGGTCAAGGTAAAGGTTTCTTTATTGCCTTTTGCATCTCATGTGGTGGAATAAAATTGTGTACACAGGGTCCCAGTTACATCCAACAAATATTGTAAAAGAAAAACAGTAATAATAATAATAATAATAATACTGTACCGTAATAATAATAATAATCATTTTATTTAAAAGCGCCTTTCAGGACACCCAAGGACACTTAACAAACCAATACAGTTCAAACATTATCAGCGACAAATTGAAATATAAAATACATAAAGATTATAAAATGCAAAATAATAAAAATACATTTAGTAAAGTTAATGATAAGCTAGTCTAAAGAGATGTGTTTTCAGGGCTGTCTTGAACAGAGAAAGGGAGGTGGTGTTTCGAAGGTCTGGCGGTAGAGCGTTCCAGAGGTGAGGGGCAGAGCAGGTGAAGGCCCTGCTCCCCATGGTGGAGAGGCGGGCAGAGGGTACATGGAGATGTAGCGAAGAGGAGGATCTGAGAGAGCGTGATGGGATGGAGATTTGTAGGAGGTCAGATAGATAAGGAGGGGCAAGGTTGTGGATAGCTTTGAACGTGAGGAGTAGAATTTTGAAGATGATGCGTGATTTAACCGGGAGCCAGTGGAGCTGCTGCAGGACAGGAGTGATGTGGTTATAGTAGGAGGTTTGAGTGATGACACGGGCAGCTGAGTTCTGGACCATCTGTAACTTGTGGAGAGATTTGTTGGGGAGGCCATAGAGAAGGGAGTTGCAGTAATCAATACGGGAAGTCACAAGACTGTGCACCAGGATGGCTGTGGAGCGGGGTGTGAGAGAAGGACGGAGACGGTTAATATTACGGAGGTGGAAATAGGCAGACCGAGTAACATTGTTGATGTGTGAAGTGAAGGAGAGAGTGGTGTCGAGGATGACACCGAGGCTCTTGACCTGAGGGGAGGGGATAGCAGAGAGTTGTTAAGGGGGACGAGGGGGATAGCAGAGAGTTGTTAAGGGGGACGAGAAGATGTTCTGATTTTGAAATAGAGTTTTTGGTACAGACGAGAATGATTTCTGTTTTGTTACTGTTTAGTTGAAGGAAATTGTTAGAAAACCAGTGATTTAGCTCATTGAGACAGTCGGTGAGGATGGAGGGTGGGTGGGTGGAGTTAGGTTTTGATGACAAGTAGAGCTGTGTGTCATCAGCATAACAGTGGAAATGGACGCCGTATTTGCGGAAGATGTGACCTAGAGGAAGGAGGTAAATGATGAAGAGGAGGGGTCCGAGGACAGAGCCTTGGGGGACACCCGTGGAGACAGGGGAAGACTGGGAACGGAAGGATTTAAGCTGAATGAATTGAGTGCGGTCAGAGAGATAGGAGTTGAACCAGTCTAACGGGGTACCTGAGATGCCAATGGAGGTTAGTCTGTTGAGGAGGATAGAATGACAGATGGTGTCGAAGGCAGAACTTAGATCAAGAAGAATGAGGATGGACAGAAGACCAGAGTCAGCAGCAAGAAGAAGGTCGTTAGTAATTTTTACTAGGGCTGTTTCGGTGCTATGGTGGGGGCGAAATCCAGATTGAAACTCTTCATAAATGTTGTTGTTGGACAGGTGAGAGTGAAGTTGACTAGCAACAGTTTTTTCAAGGATCTTGGAGATGAAGGGCAGATTGGAGATCGGACGAAGATTACTGAAGTTGGTGA
>JBBPBX010053138.1:13419-23948 GCA_038048925.1 Garcialebias charrua
AACACCCAATGGTACTCTAAAAGATCTAAGATATATGCCAGTCACTAATAGAGCAAAACAATACACCGAACAACAGCAGCACAATTCTCATAGTTCGGTTCATCTATAGTTTACTATCTCAGCATTTAAAATATCTGATTGCAATCAATCAATAGGATGATTTCTTTACAATCAATCAACAGGATGCAAGATTTAATTCAAATTTCAGAGGCTTTAACACACCTCACGTTCTACCGTCCAAACTGGCTTCAAATTTTACATTAATCAAACATTACTGACCTTTCAAAAGGAGTACCTCAGGGTTGTTTTGTGGTCCATTTTATTCATTCTCTTTATAATACTTGCAAGATCATTAATAAACAAAGCAACATTTTTTATTACATTTAGGTAGACAAAATCTGTCAATGTACAGCTCTGTCAAAGACTAAGCTTTATCAGTTTTTTAATTTACCTGACTGATGCAAACAAACAAAAGTTTCAAAATATCTCCCTTCCTTAATATCCTGATGCATGCTCAATAATCTAGGTAGAAAAATCTAAAAAAGTTAAGTCAGGTCCTCTGGACGTTCAAAAAACAACAACAAAAAATTGTAGAAGTGTTTCGTCTTTCATCCGAAAGACTTCTTCAGTCTGATTTAATCATTCATTTAGACAAATGGTAACAGGTCCAAACTTATGTTAGTGTTTTATGCAGTTCATAGTAAATTACTTTTGTATGGTCATGCAGGTTTCTGAGTACGGTATATTTGTGAATTGTTAAAGCTTTGTACTTCAGCTTGGGCCTTGGTCTAACCTGAGAGTGCAGTTCCTGGGACCTAGTTTAAAACCTGAAAGTTATGCACCATAACTCATGTTCCCTGAAGGAAGGGAACAAGGTGCAACATAAATGCTATGGGAAATTGCGCCCCCGCACAATTACCTGAAGTAATACACTCACGCCTCAGCGTCACGCCAGAGTCCCCTCCCTCTGGGTATTTAAGACGCAGACGCCCATCCTACTTCCTCTAAAATGCACTTCACTGAGCTTTCAGCATTGAAAGGGCCAGGTATGTTGCACCTCGTTCCCTTCCTTCAGGGAACATGAGTTATGGTGCATAACTTTCAGTTCCCTTATCAGTCATGTCACTCGGTGCAACATATTGCTATGGGAACGTAATTCAATCACGCCCTTGAAATGCTCAGTAAAATGCATGTGAGAACATCTGCCTTAATACGGCAGGCATTTCCCAGCCGCTCTCTACAAGGTATGTAGAGAGCACAGCCTGATAAGAAAAATGCCACATGTAGAAACATCAGCCTGATGTTACCACTGGACACATAGATGAAACACCGGCTAGAGACAGCATAAGTGTCCTCTGCTAGTGTGATTACTCATCATCTCCTTTTTCCCTGGAAATCTTGAGAAGCAGGAGGAAAAGAGCAAGGGACCCATTACGCCACTGGCAATCAGATAGCGATGTGGAGGTAGAGAACCCAGTTCAAGCACAGGGTAACCTTCCAGGTCCCCAGGGGAAATTTTTCATATATACAAGGGGCACGCACGAGTCCCTCATCTGCTTCTTGAACAGACAACTTACTAGGACTGTCAAAGAGGCCCATCCTGATGTTGGAGAACTGTCAGAGGAGAGGGGAACCCTTCCACTGAACATCTCCCAAGTAAACATAAACACCAAGGGTCTCCTTTGTGTATGCTGTTGTTGTTGTTGGAAAAAGACGATCAAGCCTTAGGCCTTCAGCCAGTTCCCTTCAGTGGCCAGGCTGAAAGCTGCCACAGCTCCGGACATGGGTGTAGAAGCTGCCCACGTGCCTGAGTCAGCAGGTCTCTGTAAGAAGGCAACTGCCATGGTATCCCTGACAACAATGAGATCAGTTCCGGGAACCACGGTTTCTGTAGCCACCTAGAGGCTATCAGTATCAGGGAGAGGGCTCCCTTACGTATACGTTCCAGTGTCACCTGAATCAGAGGGACAGGTGGAAAAGCATAATACAGCACCCCTGCTGGCCAATCATGGGCCAAAGCATCGGTTCCCAATGGTGCGTCTGTTTCCCTCATAGAGAAGTAGAGGTCACATTGTGAGCTGGCTCTGCATGGGAACAAGTCCACCGAGGCTCTCCCAAACCGTGACCAGACCTGATCCACGACTCGTGGGTTCAGTCTTCATTCTGATTCCAAAAGAGGCCCTCTTGAGAGGGCATCCGCTCCGTAATTCAGTTCACCCGGAACATGAGTCGCCCTGAGTGACAATAATCTTGGAGCGTACCATGTGAGCATCCTCTGTGTCAGGCTGAGGAGGGCTTGGGATCTCGTCCCCCTTCCCAGTTAATGAAAGACACCATGGTTTTGTTATCTGATTTCACCAGGACGTGCTGTCCCGCAATCAGACCTTTACCAAAGAAGTATTTTACTGACAGGAATACGGCCAACAATTCCAGGAAGTTGATGTAAAATCTTGCTTCTTGCTCATTCCAGAGGCCTCGGACATTCTGATTTATGCAGACTGCCCCCCATCCTGTTTTCGAGGCATCCGTCATGATGAACACACGGGATGACACCTACCTGACGGGACCTCTACCGTGAACACAGACAGGTCCCTCCAAGGTTCCAGGGTCCTCAGGCACTCCAAATTAATTCTAAACTTTCCTGCTCGCCCAGACGGGGCAGGTTGTGTTTGTTGGTTTAGCCATATTTGCAAGGCCTGCATCTTCAGCAATGCGTGTGGCACACAGGGTATGGCTGCCGCCAAGAGGCCTAAGAGGCATTGGCACGTTTTCAGGGGGACCCGCTGATTCAGTTTAAACTTTGCCAGGCAACGGCGAATCGAGGAAACACGTTCCTCTGAGAGCCATGCTCTGTACCGGATGGTGTCGACCTGCACTCCCAGAAATACGGTAATCCGTGATGGGGTCAGGTCACTCTTTTGTAGGTTTATGACAAAACCGAGAGACTCCAGGTGAGAGATCACCCTGCAGGAGTGTGACTGGGCCTGTATTCTGCTTCCGGCCAGAACCAGGAGGTCATCCAGGTAGTTCATAATCCTGACTCCTTGATTCCTAAGAGGGGTCAGGGCTGCGTCCAGACATTTAGTAAATGTACGAGGAGCAGTCTTCAAACCGAAGGGTAAGGCTTTGCATTCATAAGCCTTCCCTTCGAAGGCAAACCGGAGGAATTTCCTGTGCCTCCTCCACACGCCCACATGGAAATAGGCGTCTTTCAGATCCAATGTACATGCATAGTCTCCAGGTCTCATGCACTGGGTGACCTGCCGCAGTGTGAACATCTTGAACTTAAAAGTTCTTATTTTCTTGTTCAGAGTCCTGAGATCCAGGAGCGGCCTCAGGGATTGATCTCTTTTGGGCACCAGGAAGAGCTTGCTGCAATGACCGGAGCGTAGTTTGTGTTTTGGAACAATACTTATTACTAGAAAGTTCATTCTCAATAGTCCAGGTATCAAATCCGCTCATTCTCAATCAGTTCATCTGGACAATTTCTTTTTAGTAGAAACGTTTCACCCTCACTCCAGAGGGCTTCGTCAGTCAGAGCAGTCCAAAGCAAACTGAAGCTACCCCACCAAGTAAACAACTTAAGTGGACCAACCAGTTTGCTGTAGCCAAGATGGTTTCTGGGGGCTTGTCCCTCGTCGACTCCTCCCAGGCAGGCAGACATGTCCAAAGTGGTTCAAGACCAGAAAGTTCATTCTCAATAGTCCAGGTATCAAATCCGCTCATTCTCAATCAGTTCATCTGGACAATTTCTTTTTAGTATATACTTATTACTCCTCTCTGTAGCATCGTTGACACTTCCTCCCTCAGCATGTGCACGTGTGCTGGGTTAATGTCCGATCACAGCACCCCCACGAAGGGGGGGTCCTTTGATGAACTGCAGCTTGAGCCCACGACGCACCGTCGTCATGACCCATTCGTTTGGCAGACACGCCCTCCAGGCCTGCGCGTGCGCCATGAGCCTGGAAGGGATGTCTAGCTGCTGCTTGTCATGTTTGAGTGCGGGAGGGGTGGCCTTCGACCCCTCTCGCGTACTCTGTAGCAGGCTGGTCTGCCCAACAGAAGACATTGCGAGATCTGACTGTCTCAGGCAGAACTCGTGTGTCCTACTGCGGTTCATAGTCTGACCTAGTAGTTTGTGTTTCACAAAAGTGGGCTCGAGTCAAGAACCAGGGCAGTCTGTGCTTTGGTACTTTCATTCTTGTATATGCATGAAACAGTGTTTGTTTTTTATTACACATACAGTAGACGAGTTATGTTTAGTGCGCACACACATACCACCAGCTCCTTGTAGCGTTTTACAAGTGAAGTCTGGGCTCAAAAGGTCAGGTTCCCGTACTGCGTGGGCGGGCAAACCTGAAGCCCTGTTCCCATTTTGGGACCAGGATGCATTCAGTAGTCTGAGACTTTATTGTCGTGTGTGGATGGCAATTTCTCTTTATTACACAAGGGTCTGGGTGTTCTTGTGTGTTTAAACGTTCCGAACCAGCTAGTCTGTGCTCCTCTAACACAGGTTAGAGGAAGCTTTTACTTCTTTTTCCTTTTAGGCCAGCAGCCACGAGCAGCTCAGCGAGAGGACGTCCTCGGACGAGGAACTCTGGCAGGCTGTGAGCTCCGGCTCCCGAACCTGCTTCAGCGGATCTGGCTACCCCCTTTTCAGCAACGGACACCCACGAGGCCTTTCCGGTCTGCTCAGGGATGCTACACGCGAAGACACTCAAAGTTTTTCTCACAGATGACCCCGGAGAAAGGAGAGTGGAAATCGAGTAATCCCGCTGCTATCTGGCTAGCTTCCACGGTTAGCATGGCTAACCAGGAGCACCCATGACAACACGGGGCGGACGATCAGAGCTGCTAACACAATTAGCGCGGCTACAAGCGGACAACGAAGGACTCCATCGGGAGGTATGTGAAAATGCTTGCTCTACCGAGCTAGCTAACCTTCTCATGTTTTACCTGTTTCGCTATCCTATGCTGCCAAATCGACGGTAGATTTCATCGCATAACTAAGTGTTTTTTACCGATGTCACGCTGCTTGAGGCCCCGTCAGCATCGCTAGCGGGCTCACGAGTGCCTCCACGTTTAGCCCCGGCTAACAAGGAGACTCTCTGTCCAGCACAGTCCAGGAGGAGGAATTTCAGCTACCTGTTCAGTTGCGCTACCTGGTAGTTTTTCTATGCCCACGACGAGAACATTGTGACGCTGAGAGCTTATCTACCCATGAGGCTATGGATGACTCTCTGACGTTAACCATGTCAGGGCCCGAGGGACCCTGGTGGAGTGGACAAAGACGAGTGGCCTCTGTGGCTGTGTCTCAATTCAGGGGCTACATCCTCATGAGTGTGCATTTGTCGGCCGCATACGTCATTGCCCCGCGCGGAGGACTGTCCCAATTCGAAGACTCCTCCTCATGCGGCCGAGGAATGCGGCCTACTTCCTGCCGAAATCGAAGGATGCATTCGTGGAACCTTCAAGACAGAGGCTATCCCAGAATTCATAGCGCCAGCAGACTTTCTGCGTGTAGGGTCGGGGCTGTTGCGTGTTGTTGAGTCATCAGCTTGTTCTGACAACAACCTCAGCGCGAATATTCATTCAACCTTTATTTAGTCATCTCAAACAACCTCAGCGCAAATATATCTCATTAAAATTTAACTACAGAAACGACAAAAAAAACGTGTTAGCTGAATATATATTAGTGTTTCTGAGTTTACTGTTTTTGAAGAACTGATTACAAATCAGATTATTTTCCAAGGGGCGATCTGTTAAAACTCAGAGTGGACCTATGAAAGGCAAGTTGTTCAGTAGCTCAACTGGTTAAGCATCCCACGATTGGCGCAGAGATACTTTTCTCGAAGCTGGTTCGAATCTCACTCGGTACGGTTAAAACTTATTTTACGTTTGTCTTTTATTGGATAAAAAAAAGAAGGAGTTTCACAAACTCCTTCTTTTTAATCTCAGTCCTCATTTTTTTATCCAATAAAAGACAAACGTAAAATAAGTTTTAACCGTACCGAGTGAGATTCGAACCAGCTTCGAGAAAAGTATCTCTGCGCCAATCGCTTCGTTAGCTTAGCAGGTAGCGTGCCTTGCAGTTAGCGTTCGCTAACCGAGCAACAGAAAAGCAGAAGAGAAAAGGCACGGGAGCTGGGGCTCGCTGGCCTGCTGGTCTTCTTTGAGTTTTGGGTTTTCGCATTACCTTCTCAGGAGCCATGGCTGAGAAGAGTTAAGCTCGTTAGCAGTGCTAACGTTGTCCGGAGACGTCTCCCTCCTCGCGTCGCTTTCGCCGGCTAGCCTGCTACTCGTTAGCAGGGTAGCGGTGTCGCGCAGTCAGCGCCGTCGAGCGAAGCAGTCTGTGGAGAGAGGAGAAGAAAACTTGGGGTGAAGGAAAAATGTGCCGGACCAGCTTTCGCCAGCCCGGCAGTCCGCAGGAAAAAATTCTCTGTACGCTCTGTGTAGGGAGCAAGCTCACCTCTGGTCGAGCGATGAACAACAGAGAAGATCCGAGAAGAGTGTTCAGGTTTAAGCGAGGTGAAGGGCAATAAGAGGAAGTAGGATGGGCGTCCGCATCTTAAATACCAGAGGGAGGGGACTCTGGCGTGACGCTGACGCCCCTGCCGTAAAGGCGTGAGTGTATTACTTCAGGTAATCGTGCAGGGGCGCAATTTCCCATAGCAATTATGTTGCGCCGAGTGACATGACTGATATTTCCAGCCTGATCAAGAAAGGTCATCAGAGACTCTACTTCCTCAGACGGCTGAGACGAGCTGGTCTGAGCAGCCCAGTTCTCACCTCCTTCTACAGGTGTGCAGTGGAGAGCATCCTGTGCTCCAGCATCAATGTGTGGCATGGAGGCTGCACAGTTGCAGAGAGGAAAGCTCTACAGAGAGTGGTGAAGGCTGCACAGAAGTCTGTTGGAGTCAGTCTCCCCACCATCACAGACATTTACACCTCCAGATGCAGGAAAAGAGCCACCTGCATCATGAAAGACCTCACTCACCCAGCACACTCACTCTTTGCCCCACTCCCCTCAGGACGGAGGTTGAGGAGCATCAAATGTAGAACCACTAGACTGAGGAACAGCTTCTACCCTGAGGCTGTTAGACTCATGAATAAATAAATAATAAGAATAAACACTGCAAAATATCACATCATGCTGATGCTGATCTGTTTTCTTGTTGCTGTGTTCATCTGTGACCATCTGCTCATAAAGACTCATGTTCGTGCTGCTGTTTATAATGATGTTTTTCTTTCCACTACATTAGGGCTTAGTGTATTACTAGTTGATGTTTCTCTTAGTTAATTCTAGATGTTATTACTGTTTTTCTCTTGCATTTGTTGTTGGATGTAACTGGGACCCCGTGTACATAATCTCGTTTTCATCACATGTACCACATGCGGTGCAAATGACAATAAAGACTCTCTGACTCTGACTGTCTGATAAGGGAACTTTGGGGTATATCAGTCCTTTCAAGCTATGGCACCTCAGCTGTGGAATAACCTTCCTTTGGATTTACATCATACCAACAGTGTCAACTCCTTTAGAACCTAGCTGGTGACTTTTTATTCAGACAAGCCTTACTGAGTTTTTTTTTTCCTTGTTTAATGATTGCACGCCTCCTTTAATGTCTCTGTCATGGTATCTTATATCTGTTCATTATTTTTATGTTATCTATCTTGTTGCATTCTGTTTTATGGTATTTCACTTCATCATAAAGCAATTTGTGGTTTTCCTTGTCTGTGAAAGATGATATAAAAGAAAACCCTACTTGTTACATATAATTCAATCTAGTTATAATACAATTAGATTTAGTAAATGTCAATTAGTAGTCTTTGCTTTGCTACCCTGCAATCCCCCATCCTGAGCAAGCATGGAGGAGCAAGCAACAGTGGAGAAATCACTCTCTTTTAACAGCAGACACCAGGGAGGGCGGCCATCTGCCTAGAAGCTGAGAGAACAACTGACTGGGGGTTGAGAGAACACTTTTACTGGGAAAACTATGGGAGTCTTCTTCCCCACAACCACAGACAACTATCAGTAAGATCAGCACCAGTAGAGTTGAATGGCCACAGCAGAGCTGTATTTGTTTATGGAGTGTATACACCAACCACATATCACAAACCAGTCACACTGTTCCTCTGGATGATCAGACAAATGCTCCTGATTCCAACCTCCTGTTCTTTGAAATGTAAGACAGAGCTCGGCTCATCGAGTTACAGCTTTAGATATACCCCAACTGTTGTTCTACAGTCATTATGGACAAAGTAATCATGACACATGTTGGAGCACAAAATCCATCCATCCACCATCTTTACCCGCTTCTTCCTTTTCAGACTGGTCACTGGTGCCCATATCCAGCAGTCACTGCCTGAGAGGTGAGGGACACTGGACAGGTCTTCAGTCCATCACAAGGACACATAGAGACAACCAAAACAACCATTCACACTCTCACTCACATCTAGGGACAATTTAGTTACCAATCAGTCTAACATGCATGTTTTTGGTCTGTGGGAGGAAACTGGAGTACCTAGAGAAAACCCATGCATGCACAGAGAGAACATGCAAACTCAACTCCTAAACTCGGATTTGAACCAGCGATCTTCTCGCTGAGAGGCACAAGCTCTACCAACTGCGCCACCATGCCGCCAGAGCACATCATTGTAGAAATTAATGGAAAACTGTTTGAATCCACCTGACTCATATGTTTCAGAGTTTTATCTCTGGTGCTTTCCATTCTGTTAGATCTTAAACATGTCACAAATGTGCAGACAGCTGTCCACGTTACCAAGAAAGGTGTGGTCCTGATGGGAGCGGTGTGGCGTGGCTCACCAACATGCAAAGCAAGGCTGCACTGAAGCTCCGGGGATTGGTTGAGACCACAGCCTTACCTTTATACCACTTCCTGATGAGGCCAGGAGGCTCATCTGAAGAGACAATCCTCTCAGTCCTTACAGGTGTGCTGCAGAAGAACCAGAAGAAATGTCAGAAAAACAAGACACACCTCTGGTGAGTATGTATTGAATACCCATTGTCTGTCCTGCTTTTTCTTTTTGTCACTATAATAGCACAGAAGTGTCAAAATGTTCAATTAGTTCAATTAGTTGAAATATGCACTGTGAATGATGGCTAATGTTCACATCTGTACTGATGTTAAGCTGTGGTCAAATCCAGTTGAAGGTTGGTTTTCACAGTGTAAACTTCTGTAGGGTTTCATCTTCAGAACATGTAATTAAACTGCTCAGTTCACTTTTATTTATGCGCGGTAGCACCAAAGTTCAAGTTATCTCCGGGGACGTTGTCTCTGAAAGTTGTAACCTTGCTGTATTAATGAAAAACAACTCCCACTGGAGCCGCTCTTGGCAACCGAGGGAAAATATATATATTTTTGTAATACTGTAGAAGAGTCGGTGAGTGTGGCCACATCTTATCTATCTTATCTCATCTCATCTTATCTCAAGACCATAGAGGCACATTTAGTATATTTTTATTAGCAAATATTGTTTTTTGTTTTTTAGATGCTCTTCTGTGGTTTTTATCAAATGTTTCCCAATTCTAATAAAGCAAACCCAGCGTTATTACACTGAACATGTTTTATTAGATTCCTTAATTCATTCAAACTTTATTTATACAGCTAGTCTCGCTGAGGACTCATTTACAAGAGAGACCTGTTTTAGACAGATGGCATATGAAGCACAGACAATAATAACAATAAACTACAGTAAAGATGCAGATAAAATAAAAAGTAGTGTTATAAAACAATAAATCAAGTTGCCATAAAACAAGGTAAAATATTAAAAATGATGCCTAAAGCCCAGTGAAGTTTTAGGCATCTTTATCTACTTTAATTTTAAAATGACTTTTATGTCTTTGGCTAAAAAAAAAGTTAAAATTGCAACTTATAATAGTTTTACCTCATGTAAAAAAAAAAGCATTATAAACGTTTAAAAAAAGACCTTTTTACTCAAGACAGCGTGCGACTTTTGAAGAATCATGGATGTTTGTTGGGCCTTACAGCTTATAAAATATCAAAGGTTAGTTATGCAACAAGTGTCAACGATGTGAGCTTACAAGGAAATGTATCTGCTTTAGACCTTTACCCATCCATCCACACTGTGCACACACACAGCTCAACAACCTTTGCATGCAAATTGTCAAGTTTGCATGCAGCATCCTTTTCCCTCCCAGACTCAAACCAGTAGTCAAATGAAAGCTTCCCTGGCATGCTGCTCACTTCTATTAATCAAGTGGCTGAGGAGAAATCAAGCCTCTTTCTGTGCAGCATGCTCAGCAACGCCTTTCCTGATTCCAAGTGCACAGACAGGCTGCTGTTTCCTGTGATAGGGACGTGCTCGGCTGTTGCAGCTTCAATAATCATCTTTCACAGGCAGCTCAAGTGGCCATGCAAATGAGGCTGACTGATAAAAGTCTGTGTTCACTCAGACAAAGGGATAATCTTATCAATATTGGATGAGTTTGCCTTTTGTACCCAGTGCCATTTATTTCTAAGAACAGAATTGTTCACAGATGAAAG
>JBBPBX010053139.1:0-23948 GCA_038048925.1 Garcialebias charrua
GTGAGTGTATAATGTAGGACAAAACTCATTCTAAAATACATTCCTAATGTTTTTTCTCGTTTTATGAACAAATTACTGTAATGTTCCATGCTCCTCACGGTTTATGATGCAGATTCTGATACAATCACCTAAAAATGCCATTCACTGATACCATATGGATTAGATTGGATTTGGTTATGTGCTCTATAATAATAAAAAAAAGTTTACATCCATCCATCCATCCATTTTCGTCCGCTTATCCGGGGTCGGGTCGCGGGGGTAGCAGCCTAAGTAGGGAGGCCCAGACTTCCCTCTCCCCAGCCACTTGGAGCAGCTCCTCTGGGGGAATCCCAAGGCGTTCCCAGGCCAGCCGAGAAACATAGTCCCTCCAGCGTGTCCTGGGTCTTCCTCTGGGTCTCCTCCCGGTGGGACATGCCCGGAACACCTCACCAGGGAGGCGTCCAGGAGGCATCCTAACCAGATGCCCGAGCCACCTCAACTGGCTCCTCTCGATGTGGAGAAGCAGCGGCTCTACTCCGAGTCCCTCCCGGATGACTGAGCTTCTCACCCTATCTCTAAGGGAGAGTCCAGACACCCTGCGGAGAAAACTCATTTCAGCCGCTTGTATCCGAGATCTTGTTCTTTCGGTCATAACCCAAAGCTCATGACCATAGATGAGGGTGGGAACGTAGATCGATCGGTAAATTGAGAGCTTTGCCTTTTGACTCAGCTCTCTCTTCACCACGACAGACCGGTACAGCGCCCGCTTCACTGCGGACGCTGCACCTATCCGCCTATCGATCTCACGCTCCAGTTTTCCCTCATTCGTGAACAAGACCCCGAGATACTTAAACTCCTCCACTTGGGGCAGGACCTCCGACCCGGAGAGGGCATGCTACCCTTTTCCGGCTCAAGACCATGGCCTTGGAAAAGTTTACAATCAAAGTTAAATGCAGGTTATGGGTATTATTCGTAGTTGTTAAATCAAAAATATCTGAGAGCATAACTTTTTTTTTTTAAAGGGAACCACAATTACTTTTAACATTAGACTTTAATTAATAAACTTTTATTTTAACTGTAAAACAATGAATGTAAAAATACTGTAGGGTGTTTAGTTTTGTAAATTTTTAAAGTATATTTTAACATGTGTATATTTTAACACATGAAAATATATTTTAAAAATGTACAAAACTAAACCACCCTACAGTATTTTTACAGTTAAAATAAAAGTTTATCAAATAAAGTCAAATGTTTAAAAGTAATTGTGGTTCCCTTTAATAATAAGTTATTGTTTATCACTCGTGAAACCTAGAGACATATTTTAAGGATATGTTTGATGTGAGAGTAATTACACTGATGATAGAATAACATAACATTGGAGTAATTTCTGTTTTTTTTTTTTTTTTTTTTTTCAGTCTACACCAAGCCAAAGTTCCCTGACACCACCATGCAAGATGTGCGAAGAGTCATAAGAAGAAGAAAAAAAGCAACATAAACAACTACCGGTGAACTTTTTTTTTTTCTTATCCCCCCCAAAGATGTGAAGATGCCTTCTGAAAAGGAAAGACTTCAGTTTCCAGTTGGAGACACTATTTTTGCTTTGTTTAAGCAAATGCACACATTTTTACATTGTGTTCTGGACTTTATGTTTACACCTTGAAATGCAAATGTGCACCTTTTCCTTTTCAATTTTTAAAACTGGGAAGGGATTCATTTTAATTGCTGCTGTTTTGTAAACTGTTTTTGAGCTGCACCTTAATTTTATATAAAAATATTGAAGTTCTCAAGACCTTGTTTTATGACTTTGTAAACACATCTTTCAGAATACTTTAAAAAATAATTTTTAGCATATACTGTAAATAGTATTGTGCAAGTATTGTTAAGCAAACTTACAAGTGTAACATAACAATTACAATGACAACATGGTATTAGTTTTAGAAATTCAAAAATTTAACTTAAATGATAAAATAAACTGTAAACTAGAAGTAAATAACAAGTGCATTGGAAGTATATGAAAAAGTGTACTAGTGGTATACTTTAAGTATACTGTAATAAACTAAAGTATGAACTAGAAGTATATAACAAGTGCATTTGGAGTATAAAGAAAAGTATACTAGTGTTATACTTTAAGTATACTTCAATAAACTAAAATATGAACTTGAAGTACACTGGAAGTCTAATTAAAAGTGTACTACTAGTATACTTTAAGTATACTTCAATAAACTAAAATATGAACTTGAAGTACACTATAAGTACATTGGAAGTCTAATAAAAAGTGTACTACTAGTATACTTTAAGTATACTTCAATAAACTAAAATATGAACTTGAAGTACACTATAAGTACATTGGAAGTCTAATAAAAAGTGTACTACTAGTATACTTTAAGTATACTTCAATAAACTAAAATATGAACTTGAAGTACACTATAAGTACATTGGAAGTCTAATAAAAAGTGTACTCCTAGTATACTTTAAGTATACTAAAATGGGCCAATTTAGTACAAAAAAAGTTTATTGTAAGTAAACTGCGAGTATACTTAAAAGTACACTTAGAGACATATACTTTATATACTTAAGTATACTTAACAACATAAAGTATACTTCTTTTTGGTAAGGGTATACATACATACACATATATATACATACATACACATATATATACATACATACACATATTCATTCATTCAACCTTTATTTAGTCAGGTAAATCTTTTGAACCTCATGGGCTCATTTACGAAAGCGACCTGCTAAAACTAAAGAACAATGAACAGCAGTGATAGAATTTCATTAAACAATAAACAAACAAACAATAAACAATAGAAAACAAAAAGAGAGAAAAAAACAAAAGATTTTTTTTTTTTTTTTTAACAAAGTATCAAAAAACTAGCAAAACATTATAAGGTAGACGTATAAAATCAAAGACAGGAACAAATCTGCATTGGTTTTTGCCAGGATTCCAACAGATTCTGAAAACCATTTAGAGAAGTCAAGGTCGAGAGCTTCAGATCTTTTTGTAAGATATTCCATGAAGCAGGAGCGGAGTAGGAGAAGGCCCTTTTTCCAAGTTCAGTCCTCACTGACGGAACACTGCAGGTAATCATGTCCTGAGAGCGCACACTGTAGCTGCACTCACGCAAAGACATGTAGGAGGAGATGTATGAGGGCAGCAGACCAAGAAGTGATTTAAAGATGAAGATGTACCAGTGGAAGAGTCTGCGTGAGGTTAATGATGTCCAATTAACCAGTGAATACAGGGTGCAGTGGTGGGTACGATAATCACAACCAGTTATGAATCTTAGTGCACCATGATAGACCACATCCAACATCCGCAGGGTGCTTGTAGGAGCATTCATGTAGAGAATGTCACCGTAATCAATGGAGGGAAGGAAAGTCACAGATACAAGGCGTTTCCTAACATTCAGTGTTAGACATGATCTGTTTCTGAAAAAGAAACCCAGTTTAACTTTCAATTTCTTCACTAGGTTTTCCACGTGGAGTTTAAAAGAGAGATGTGAATCGATCAGGATACCCAGATATTTATAGGAATCAACAAACTCAATAGGGACACCATTTGAAGATAAAATCAGAGGAGGATCTGCTGGAACCGCCTTCCTATTTGAAAAAAACATCCCTTTTGTTTTATCAGCATTTAGGACAAGTTTGAGACGGAACAAATCTGACTGGATGATGTCAAAAGCGGATTGTAGTAACTGGAAAGCCTTAGCTACTGTTTTAGCTCGGCAATAAACAACTGTATCATCAGCATAGAAATGTAAGGATGCATCAGGGATGCAGTGACCTACATTAGCTATGTAGATTGTAAAGAGAGTTGGTCCTAAAACTAAAAAAAAAATATATATATATACATACACATATATATACATACATACACATATATATATACATACATACACATACATATATATTATATACATACATATACATATATATTATATACATACATATACATATATATTATATACATATATATATACATATATATACATATATATATACATATATATATACATATATATACACATATATATACATATATATACATACATATACATACATATACATATATATACATACATATACATATATATACATACATATACATACATATACATATATATACATACATATACATATATATACATACATATACATTAGGGCTGGACGATATGGCCAAAATTTTTATCACGATATAGTTCTTAATTTCGGTCGATATCGATATAATTCGATATCGATATAAACAATATAAAAGCCTAAAAAAACCTATAAACTATACAAATAAATTGATGTTCACCTTGTATTTGTATTTAGCCTCCAAAAAGATGGAAATCACCATCAAATAAACATAAAATTCTCAACCCAATAATTCTGTCGGGTCATGGACAGTTTTTTTATAGAAACGTTTCACCCTCCATCCTCCATCCAGTTTCCAGATGACCCAACTGAGAATTATTGGATTTGGTACCTGGATTATTGAGCATGAACTTTCTTGGCATAAAATTCTCAACTGTGTCAATATTAATAGTTTTAACTTTAAACAAGAACTTTAAAATTTACAGCATTGAAATTCATAGTTAATTAAATAAAACTTTTGGGTGTCGTTATTGATGAGAAGCTGACATGGAAATCTCATGGAAATTACTTAAGAATAAAAATAACAAAATCAATTACATTATTGTATAAAGTAAAATAGTTTTTGAATGACAAAGTTTTGAATATATTGTATAATGTAATGATTGTTCCATATTTAATCTGTTGTATTGAAGTTTGGGGAAAAGCATGCAAAACTTTTACAAATCCTATTTTTATTTTACTAAAAAGAGCTGTAAGAATTATTATTAGGAAGTGCTATGGTCACCCAACAAATATATTATTTCATCAATTGAAATTATTAAAATGTTATGATTTGGTTGAACATAGTATTTTACAAGTCATGTATAAAACTAAAAAAAATATTACCCCCAAATTAGGGCTGGGCCATATCATATCGTTACCGGTAATACCGGTATAAAAAGCTTGCCCGGGCAAAAAACTTATATCATGATATGCTAATTTCATGACGTAATACGTCAGGGCGCCCCGCCCCTTAACACCCGAGCGCTTTTAACAACTGCGCACCTCCCCTCCAACAGTCTGTAGTGGTGTAAAACGCTAATTAGTTACTGCTAAAATGTTAAAAACAACGCGCGCGTCTCAGCTTCTCTCCCCCCCTGCTCTGTAAGCACAGACAGCTGTCCCCCCCTCCCCCGCCCCGCTCTGCTCCGAGCAGCCGCGGTGCAGCGTGTCCACCTCTGTAAACTGTTAAACACGCGCGGCTCCACTCACTCCATCAGACACAGTTCAGTTTAAAAAATGAATCAGTAGAGGAATCACACATTCTTGCATGAACAGATGAAGCTGAAACATGAACAAGTTTCACGTCAGCTGATCAACTTGTAGAAGTTACAGCTCATTTAAAGTGGAACTAAACCCAAAATTAACTTTTTTAGCTGATAAACTCCCTAGAATGTGTTTAAAATGTTATCTAGCACTATGGCTGTGTTTATTCTCACATAATTGTGTGTATCTGTGTAAATCGGCAATATTTGGTCTAAAAACGTGTTTACGGTAGTTCTATGGGTTGAACTGGTGACTTACACCTTAATTTTCTTATTTGTCCAAACGCTCATGTGTGACATGTCTGCTCATGTGTGACGTCACACAGGTGGTTCAAGCAGAGCCAATCCCCTGCAGAGATGAGAAGTGCATACCTTATACAGTATGGAAGTGCTGCATTTCACTCCTGAAAAGCTTTTTCTTTTCTTTTTTTTTCTTCTTTTTTTAAAGCCTTTGGTTTTGGATGGAATGGGTGGAATAGATAAATTCATCTACATGTACATGTTTATTCTTTGTTGTTGCTTGGTGTATGTTGTTGGCTAGAGGTTTAATTTGTTTTAGGTTGTTGCTGGTGGAGGCGTGAACAAAAGCACATATAATTTGTTGTATGTTTCATTTATGCTCAAAAAATCTTAAGCTTAATTGTATTTAGGCTAGTTGTTTTAGGAAACTACACCTGCACTTTAAAAATGATCTGTTATTTAGATTGAAAAGTCTGCACAAAATATAGATAAAAAAAACACCACAAAAACTAAAGTGCAGGTGTAGTTTTACTTGGAGACTAAATACTTAACTAAATAAAGTAATTTCAGTCAAATTAGCCCTTGTTGTTTTTTAAAATGTTATATAATACTGCAAAGCAACATGTTAAGTTAATTTTGTCAAATAAATACTTTTTTTTTTTTTGGGTTATATCACGAAATTTATCGTTATCGTGATATACTCTGAAATATCACGATATAATTTTTGAGCCATATCGCCCACCCCTACCCCAAATATTTAATTACATTTTGTTTAAAAAGTTATTAAACCCTGAAGGGAATGTAAATGTTTGTAAAATCTTCATTTAGAACTAGTGTGAAGGAGCCGAGTTGTAAATCAGGAAACAGGATTGTGTTGACTTGATATCATCATAAACATTTATAAAACTATTTATGTTTTAAAAGATGATTAAATCAAAGTTGTTGGGAAGGTGTGGTGCAGGTGAAGTGAAGGTTGTTGTTTGTAGTTATTTTGTATTTTTTAAACAAGGGGCAGATATTATAACACTATTTTCGTCTTTCTGCACCTTTTCATTCAGTGTTTTTCTTTTTTATTCTGATGAATCTGTTTTATTTTCAATTAAAAAAAACATGTCGCGCTGGGGCTGTTTGTTTACGTCGTAGTTTCAGGGAAACGTTGGCTCAAACTTTATTCTTCATCTTCTGACTCTCATCATATTCTATCGACTCCTCAGATTAAACAAGTAGATGTTTCCACAGCTAGTTAGAACGACTCTCCGTCACGTTTTGAAAAATAAAGAAACCGAGTAGGACTCGCTGCAGAAGAAGCCTGCAGTTTAACAAAACCGAACTACGTCCACACCGACGAATTAGTCTTTCCTCTCATCAGTGATGTCGTCTGCTTTCTCTTCGCTTGTGAAACTTTGTTCAGTCACATTCTGACGGTCATGAGCACTCGTTTTGAAGCGAAAACAACACGCTTTGGAGACTAGCTTAGCTTTTAGCCTGCTACCGCTAACGTCTGCTGCTGGAGTGAGCGCTGCGTAACAACGACGTCACCACGCACGTTTTGTGTCACAGCCTTTTCTGTCCGGGCGCGTTGTTGAAGCAGCCGCTTCAACCCGAACAGAAAGAGAAAAACGTCAGTGAAAAGTTGTAAAATCCTATCGAAATATCGAAAATATGCTTAAACTTCATATCATCGTTATTGAATAAAAGTATATCGCGATATTTATCGTTATTGAATTATCGTCCAGCACTAATATACATACATATACATACATATACATATATATATACATATACATATATACAGGTAGTCCCCGATTTACGAGCGAGATCCGTTACAACGAGGCGCTCGTAAACCGGAAATCTCGTAATTTGGAACGGCCGCCATTTCTCTCGTAAATCCGGAATTTCGCTCGTAAATTGGAACGGTTTTCGCTAGCGCGACTACAAACACTCTATTTTCATCCAAAAACTGCTTATGAGTGCATAAAAATGATCGGAAACGTGTGTTCATATGCTTATCTAACTAACTGTGGTGAAAAAACACATGAAAACTCAGTATTTTTTTCGTTTTTTCCAAAAATTCGCAGCTCGTAAGTCTGGAACCTCGCAGATCAGAGCGCTCGTAAATCGGGGACTACCTGTACTAAGGATGGGGCCGATCCGATCCAGTATCGGTATCCGATACGATCCAGTATCGGTATCCGATACCAGCATAAGGCAAGTATCGGATATCGGAACCAGCCTGCTAAAATTTCCGATATTTTCTAGATGTCAGAGAGCAGTATATTGCACAATGCTCTGTGACTTCTGTTTTAACATTGTGTGAGGTAAACCCAAAGAAAAAACTATTTTACTTTATACAGTACAGTAATGCAATTGATTTTGTTATTTTTTTTCTTAAGTAATTTACATGATATTTCCATGTCAGCTTCTCATCAATAACGACACCCAAAATTTTATTTAATTAACTATGAATGTCAATGCTGTAAATTTTAAAGATGTTTAAAGTTAAAACTATTAATATTGACACAGTTGAGAATTGTATGGCAAGAAAGTTCATCCTCAATAATCCAGGTACCAAATCCAATAATTCTCAGTCAGGTCATCTGGACAGTTTCTTTTTTATACAAACTGGATGGAGGGTGAAACGTTTCTATAAAAAAGAAACTGTCCAGATGACCCGACTGAGAATTATTGGGTTGAAAATTTTACGTTTATTTGACGGTGATTTCCATCTTTTTGGAGGCTAAATACAAATAAAAGGTGAACATTAATTTATTTGTATAGTTTATAGTTTTTTTAGGCTTTTATATTGTTTATATCGTTATCGAATTATATCGTTATCGACCGAAAATAAGAACTATATCGTGATAAAAATTTTGGCCATATTGTCCAGCCCTATGTTGAGCTATAACTTCCAGAACTTGTGACAAGGTGATCAGCTGACCCTGAACCACGTTTCAGCTGTTCCTGCAGGAATTATCCATTTCTCTGATTCATTTTTCTGACTGATCGGTCTTTGATCACCTGCCTCTTATGGTACATCCAGACCGAACGCGTTTTGAGCTGCATGAGCGTCCGGTTTACATGCAAAGTCAATGGGGGACGCGCCTCCAGGAGCGTCTAGGGGTCGGGCGTCGCGTCACGTGCATGTTGAGCATTTTGGAAGTCGTTTTCCGTGCACGTGAGCCCGCGGCAGCCTCCACAGCACGCGTTGATCATGCTGAAGATTTCGCCGTTCAACGCTCTGTCAACCAATCAGGGAGAGTCGGGGAGGAGAGAGAGGGGAGTCAGCTATGTGACGCGGTAACGAGGGGACGGGTGTTGCGCAACTGTGTGACGTATTGTTTGTGAGACACGGAAATAACCCGCGAAGTCGTGTTCAAGTATGGAGGAGAAATAAAAAGGACCTTGCCTGGCGGAGTGCCAATGAGGAAGTCGGGATATCGGGTAAGTTTTGAATTGTGAACTTTTCACGTTTAGCAAGTTAAGCTCTGCTAACTCCTCCCCCCCCGCCGCCGCCGCCGCTCACGTTCCGGTTTGAACACCACTGGGTCCAGTGCGTCCACCTCGAGGCGTTTCGCGCTTTTTTGCCGTTGAAAAGGCGCTCGGTCTGGATGTACCATTAGTCTGTGGACCGACTGTGGACTGCACCGGCAGCTCAGAGCGGGTGGGGGGAGGGGGAGAGACAGTTGAGCTGTCTGTACCTGCAGTTTAGAGCTGGATGGAAAGACACACATTGCTTGTTTTTAGCGTTTTAGCTAGCTAATGTTGTGCAAAACTAATTAGCGTTACACCAGTACAGACAGGTGGAGGGGGGTGGTGCACAGTTCGGTTCTGTGTGCTCGATTGTTAAGGGGGCAGAGCGCCCTGACGTATTGTCATGAAATTAGCATATCATGATATAGATAGCAATAGCATAGATATTTTGTTCATTGTTAGCTAGCTACCGTATTCGCCGGAGGAAAATACGCTCCGGTGTTTAATCCGCTTTGTCCAATTATTAACAATAAACAAGAAAAAAACATACACAGTACGCCTCGGAGTTTAATACGCGTCATCACCACGCGACGCGTCAGCGCCTCATTTACCCTAATCAAGATGGCGGCGACAGAAGCAAGCGAGTACGAAGATCTTCACAAGGAAACACGGTAAAACAATTATTTCTTTGCGAGAAAAAATATATTTCTTAGCTGACTTCATAGCAGACGGGCTCCTGAGCTTAACGAAATGTTCAAATCAGCTGGATTTAAAAAAAAAAGTTCGCTGAATTTTAGGCAGGCGCCAGGCGGGTCAAACCGGACGCTTTCTTTCTTTAAATTTAGCTAAATAAATGCTTAAAAAATATATTTCTGAGCTGACTTAATAGTAGACGTACTCCTGAGTTTAACGAAATGTTCAAATCAGCTGGATTTAAAAAAAAAGTTCGCTGACTTTTATGCAGGCGCCAGGCGGGTCAAACCGGACGCTTTGTTTCTTTAAATTTAGCTAAATAAACGCTTAAAAATATATTTCTTACCTCACTATAGCAGACGGGCTCCTGAGCTGAACCAAATGTGAAATCAGCTGGATTTAAAAATCCGCGGTGTGGTTTATGAGTGGTATCTTGCAAACAAAAACAGCGAACCTCACAGCTAATAGCAGCTACATCCATAGCAAGGGGCGGGCAGCGACAGAGTCAGTCCGACCAAAGGAGGCTTTTTTCGGATACAGAAAGTAGAAACTTCTGGAAGTGGCCCCTCTTCCTCTTCACTCTCTGAGTCCTCTGCTGGCTGCTGCCTACAGCGCCTCTATAGCGGCCGAAACTGGTACTGCACCATTTTCGCCAAAAATGAAAAACGAAGAATCAGAGCGAAAAATGAGTCTAAAAATATGGGAAAAAATCCATAAATAATACTCTTCGGTGTTTAATACGCTGGACATTCAAATGAGCCAAAATACTGCGTATTATAGTCCGGTTTTTACGGTAATCAATTATGCCTCGTTCGTGCATCTTCCCTGGATGTCGCAATGGTCAGGGCACCCGTACAAATCATAACATGTTTTTATACCGTGGTTTTATACCGAGTATCTGTAATGCCTGGATAGGTCAATGGATAAAGCGCTTGCCTTCCGTCCCAAACCCCACGGGTTCAAATCCCGCATGGTACAACTCTTTTTTTTTTTTTTTTTTATTCATTCCAGATTAAAAACACACAAGAAAACTATTTACAAAAACAGCGTAACTCTTGGAAAAAGTAGCTGCTGTTACAGACAGAACTCGGATAAAAACAGAGCAGGTTTACTGGATCTCTGCTGCCTGCCTCCACACAGTCAGCTCAGGGCAGGGGCAGGACACGAGCGCAGCTGCGCTGAAACCACGCCCACGCACTGACACGCCCCCAGCGTTCCAGGGCAAGGCAAAATCATGTTTTTTCATGATTTTTGAGACTTAATTTTATAAGGTAAACAATGTTTTTAATCAGTCAGATTTAAATGGGTGATTAATAACACATATTTATGCCATGTGACAAACTAAAAACACACATTTAATTTCACTTTACACGGTCTTTAAGCATTTCTCTTTGTTGAGTTCTCTTGCTTGGTACATTTTCTTTCTTTTCTTTTTTTTCTTTTTTTGTTTTTTTGTTTAAGCAATTTAAAACATGACAGTAATGTCACTGTTTAAAGGAAACGATTGCTCAAAAATTATTGGGTAGAAGATTAAATCAAGATCAATGCATTTCCTAAAAATTAAATGAAGAGGAAAAAAAACAGGAGCAGTGCAGGAGTGCGAGTCATTCTGACAGGAGCAGGAGTCATGCTACCAGGAGTGGGACAGGACAGGAGTGAAAATCCACTCCCATGTCATCCTCTATTCTACACACAACCATCCGATGCTGTCTGGCCACACTCTCCCCTGCTACAACCTTACAGTCTCCAATCTCTCTCAGGTTTCCTCTTCTACACAGAATGTAGTCGACCTGCGTACTCCTTCCTCCACTCTTATAGGTCACTCTATGTTCCTCCCTCTTTTGGAAATAGGTATTGACTATAGCCATTTCCATTCTCTTGGCAAAATCCACCACCATCTGTCCTTCCTGGTTTCTTTCCTTGACACCAAACCTACCCATCACTTCCTCATCCCCTCTGTTTCCTTCACCAACATGTCCATTCAGGTCTGCTCCAATCACCACTCTTTCCTCCCTGGGAATACTCTCTATCACTTCATCCAAATCTTTCCAAAATGTATCTTTCTCCTCCCCATCACATCCAACCTGTGGAGCATAACCACTGACTATGTTTAGCATCAGACCTTCTACTTCTACCTTCAGACACATCACCCTATCTGACACTCTCTTCACCTCTACTACATTCTTTGCCAACTCCTCCTTCAGGACCACCCCTACTCCATTTCTCTTTCTATCCACACCATGGTAAAACAGTTTGAACCCTGCTCCAATGCTGCGAGCCTTGCTGCCCTTCCACTTGGTCTCTTGGACACATAAAACATCTACCTTTTTCTCTGCATCATGTCAGCCAGCTCTCTACCTTTGCCTGTCATTGTCCCCACATTTAGAGTTGCAACCCTCAAATTTACACTACATGCGTTCCGGCTCCGCCCCGCTCCGGTCCGACCTCCGCAGCAAATACGCACCCATTATAATCAATGAGAGCGTTTACACTGGCTCCGCACGGCGGCGGCGAGCGGACGGCAGTCCGTCAAAATTAGAACAGATCCTATTTCTGCCGGACGCCGGAGCTGTGCCGGAGTCAACTTTTAAAGATTACGTCGCACCAACAGGAAAAGGAACGAGCACAACATCCGTATTTACAAAATAAAATCACCACGGGCGGACTAATCCTAGCTCTATACGGATTTATTTGTACAAAAATGCTGTCAAACTATCATTTATGACTACGCCAGTCTCTTCCACCGAATGAATTGTTTTGTTCTGACTTCCTTATTTATCACTTGATTTATCGCGTGATCTCGCAATTCCCGCGCATGCGTCTCGGAGCGGCACATCCAGGCGGACCAGAGCGGAGGTGGTGTAAACTGGACTTGAAACGCTCAGCTGCGACCTGCTGAGCGGAGCAGGTGTTACACCATATTCTGTGACCTATCGTATATTGTGACCATAGGGGGCGCTGTTGCATTTTTACATCATACTTCGCCTTATTTGTTAAAAAATATATTATATGAAGTAGCTTAATGCATTAGAGTTAGAAAAATTAGAAAGAGTTATTCATTTTGTTCTGTTACTTTATTATTGTTTGAACTGATTGTTTGAAAAAAGGGGCAGATAAGATTTTTTTCTTCTTTCTGCTACCTTTCATTTTTTTTACATTTTGTATTCTTATCGTTTATGGGATTGTTTGTATTGTATTTTAAAATGAATAAATTTTATAAATAAATATTTGATTAACACTATCATATTGTGTTACCATCGATAGACCCCTTTCACGGCTCGTCATCAACCCTGGAAATATACCGGAAGTAGCCATCTTGGCGACATAGCGGTGTTAGCCTCAAAGCTATTGTAGTGGTGCGTCGCGTCTGGTCACACAAAATCAAAAAATGGTGAATTATTGTCGTGTCCATGGCTGCCACAATCGGTCAGATTGAGAGAAAAAGCCTTCTGTTTTACAGATTACCACTCGTGATCACAAATCAAGGTGAAGTAACTCAGCAATTATCAGAGGAACGTCGACGTCTGTGGCTGCCAGCCTAAACCAGAACTTGGATTGAAAAACACTGAGCAACATCCGAATTTGCTCTGCACACTTTGTGTCAGGTAATATATTTCTTACAGTAGATTATAGTGAATTAGGGCATTACACGAATCATAAGTTTATTGAGCACGAGGACAGACCTTTGAAACACCACCTCCCTTTCTCTGTTCAAGACAGCCCTGAAAACACATCTCTTTAGACTAGCTTATCATTAACTTTACTAAATGTATTTTATATTATATCATCCTTATGTATTTTATATTTCAATTTGTCACTGATAATGTTTGAACTGAATTGGTTTGTTAAGTGTCCTTGGGTGTCCTGAAAGGAGCTTTTAAATAAAATGATTATTATTATTACAATCCTTTAACTGTGCTGCATAAAATGTACATGGAACGTTAATTTTTTTTGTTGAGTTATTTGTTTTTTACAAATAGCATAAACAACTCAACAACTGAAAGCTTAACAAAGCTTTCAGTTGTTGAGTTGTTTATGCTGATTATTCAAAATTCATAAGAGCACATGACACTCATGACAAGAGCACTGTCATGAGTGTCATGTCACTGTCATGCATGACAAGAGCACTGTCATGATAAACTACACACCTAGCTCTCAAGTTGAAAAGCAAAAAATACGTACAAACACTAAATATGTAAGAAGCACATACAATAACCTAAATTAACTGTTCTTGTGTTGTTTGACAACTGACAATCCGGTGCTATGTTGTAAATCCTGTTTTGAAATTCATATGCATATGAACACACCAATTATTTACAACTTCATTTAAGTAATTTTTATTTTATTATGTTTTTTCTTTTCTTAGGCAGACGTGCTCCATTGTACAGCAAGGATGATGCAGACTGGGTGCCTTCACTGAAGACGTGTGCTGCAGAGAAGTCTGTAGCAGTTGGTGCTGATGGTGGGATGACATCTGGCAGCTGAACGCTTCAACCGACGACAAAAAAGAACTAAAAAAAACATGGCAAATAGCACATGTTAGAATCCATGTTGAACGTGTCATAGGCTGTGTTAGACAAAAATACACAATCTTGAATGGCCCTCTTCTACCTATCGATTTTCAAACATGTAGATATCCAGAAAAAGTTGCATTAATCGATATGATTGGCTTTGTGTGCTGTGCCTTGGTTAATCACCTTTGGTGGGTTATGAGTAGCTGCATGAATTGTAAAAAGAACAAGTGGATAGAAGAGTGATAGCTGATGTGAACCTTTTTTATTTTACATTGTTCCACCTTTACTTTGAAGTTGTTTTTGCAAATATGGGGCAGACATGATTTTTCATTCACTGCACTCTTTATTTGAGCATGATGCTGGTGAAGATTCTCAGTCGTCCAGGACATGATAAAATCAAAAAAGGCGTTCAATACAGGATCAACTGGACTTTATTAGTAACAAATAAAGTCCAGTTGATCCTGTATTGAACGCCTTTTTGATTTGAGCATGAATTACTATATCATTAATGTTTATGTATTGATTTGATTAATGTAATTTTGATTATGCTTTTTCTGTAATGGATATCACACAGACGTGAGCAAACAAGACGACTTACATATTACAACATATGTTTCACATAGTGGTGCTGATACTGTATAGCTCACGTCGATTTAGAAAACCTCTCTTTTAAACAGAATAAATGACATTATGTACCGGTATCATTAACCATTTTGTTTGTGCACTTTTTGTATTGACTAGAAAATATTCTGCCAAACTCAAAGTAGTTATAAGGTAAAAAAGGTCTATATAAAGACAACCATTCGTACTATTATCTTAAAAGATAAATGTCTGCAGAATGCACCTCAAAGTTCTTACTGTAATTAGATTCATAGAGTAGCTGTTATTTATATAATTTGTGTTGAAACACTGTACAAGAGTTGAAAATTTTGAATAACACTTGTCAGCCATCATTGTACTTCACATGTTTATTTAAAAAATATGTATTGAGGTAGTTCTGCACAGAGCTTCTATAAGATGAACTGAAACACACATTTACACATTTAGTCTGGATTAATAAGGAAAATCAAGGCATTGCTCTCTGGAACCGCTCAGATCTGGTTGATCCAGGGATCAAATGTAGCTTAAAAAACAGGGATCTAAGATCATTTTGACAAAATTTGCTTCAATCCTCAGACTGATGTGATGAGTCACATACATTTACAATAAGAATACATAGCTAGTGTGTGTTTAAAAACACACCCAAAATATATTTATATGTACACACACAAATTAAATATAAATCACCAAACACCAAATAATTCACAATGTCTGCGTAGGTCACAGCTGGTAAGGTCTTCTCATCTTCTGACATGTTGGACAGCCGGTATGGGTCTTCTTAGCTGCCAATTATCTGTATTTTATCCAAATAACGTTCCTTTGCTGCAGGCTGAAGCTGGTCCACATACTCTCCTGCAGCTTCTGTCTTCTTCACAGAGGTTTGTTTTACAGAGAACATGGTCAAATCAGAAATAAAACCGGAGCTCCGACTTCAACTACTGTGTGTTAACAGCGCGAGTGTCTCCAACATGGCGGTGCTTCCGGTATTTTTCATAATACTGGCTGTGTCTATGATGAGTACAATTAATGGACTAAGTTTTCCCTCGCCCGGACGCGGGTCACCGGGGCCCCACTCTGGAGCCAGGCCCGGAGGTGGGGCACGCTGGCGAGCGCCTGGTGGCCGGGCTTTTACCCATGGAGCCCGGCCGGGCACAGCCCGAAGAGGAGACGTGGGTCCCCCTTCCCATGGGCTCACCACCTGTGGGAGGGGCCAAAGGGGTCGGGTGCAATGTGAGATGGGTGGGTGGCGGCCGAGGGCGGGGACCCTGGCGGTCTGATCCTCGGCTACAGAAGCTGGCCATTGGGACATGGAATGTCACCTCTCTGGTGGGGAAGGAGCCTGAGCTAGTGTGTGAGGTTGAGAGGTTCCGACTAGAAATAGTCGGACTCACCTCAACGCATGGCTCTGGCTCTGGAACCAGTTTCCTTGAGAGGGGTTGGACACTCTTCCACTCTGGAGTTGCCCCTGGTGAGAGGCGCCGAGCAGGAGTGGGCATACTGGTTGCCCCCCATCTTGGTGCCTGTACGTTGGGGTTCACCCCGGTGAACGAGAGGGTAGCCTCCCTTCGCCTACGTGTGGGGGGACGGGCTCTGACTGTTGTTTGTGCCTATGCACCAAACGGCAGCTCAGACTACCCACCCTTTTTGGAGTCCTTGGAGGGGGTATTGGAGAGTGCGCCTCCTGGGGACTCCCTTGTTCTACTGGGGGACTTCAACGCTCACGTGGGCAATGACAGTGAGACCTGGAGGGGTGTGGTTGGGAGGAACGGCCCCCCTGATCTGAACCAGAGTGGTGTTCTGTTATTGGACTTCTGTGCTCGTCATGGATTGTCCATAACGAACACCATGTTTAAGCATAAGGGTGTCCATATGTGCTCTTGGCACCAGGACACCCTAGGTCGCAGTTCGATGATCGACTTTGTTGTCGTCTCATCTGATCTGCGGCCGCATGTCTTGGACACTCGGGTGAGGAGAGGGGCGGAGCTGTCAACTGACCACTACCTGGTGGTGAGTTGGCTCCGATGGTGGGGGAGGATGCCGGTCAGACCTGGCAGACCCAAACGTATTGTGAGGGTCTGCTGGGAACGTCTGGCAGAGTCTCCCGTAAGACGGAGCTTTAACTCCCACCTCCGGGAGAGCTTTGAACACGTTCCAAGGGAGGCGGGGGACATGGAGTCCGAGTGGGCCGTGTTCCGCGCCTCTATTGTCGAGGCAGCTTATCGGAGCTGTGGCCGCAAGGTTGTTGGTGCCTGTCGTGGTGGCAACCCTCGAACCCGGTGGTGGACACCGGCAGTGAGGGATGCTGTCAGGCTGAAGAAGGAGTCCTATTGGGCCTTTTTGGCTTGTGGGACCCCGGAAGCAGCTGATAGGTACCGGCAGTCCAAGCGGCATGCGGCTCGGGTGGTTGCTGAGGCAAAAACTCGGGCGTGGGAGGAGTTCGGAGAGGCCATGGAGAATGACTTCCGTACGGCTTCGAGGCGATTCTGGTCCACCATCCGGCGTCTCAGGGGGGGAAAGAGGTACGAGACCAACACCATTTATGGTGGAGGTGGCGTGCTGCTGACCTCAACTCGGGATGTTGTGAGTCGGTGGGCGGAATACTTCGAAGACCTCCTCAATCCTACTGGCACGTCTTCCACTGAGGAAGCAGAGCCTGGGGACTTTGGGTCGGGTTCTCCGATCTCTGGTGCTGAGGTCGCCGAGGTGGTTAAAAAGCTCCGCGGTGGCAAGGCTCCGGGGGTGGATGAGATTCGCCCGGAGTTCCTTAGGGCTCTGGATGTTGTAGGGTTGTGTTGGCTTACGCGACTCTGCAATATCGCGTGGACATCGGGGGCAGTTCCCTTGGATTGGCAGACTGGGGTGGTGGTTCCCCTATTCAAAAAGGGGGACCGTAGGGTGTGTTCCAACTATAGGGGGATCACACTCTTAAGCCTCCCTGGTAAGGTCTATTCAGGGGTTCTGGAGAGGAGGGTCCGTCGGATAGTCGAACCTCGGATTCAGGAGGAGCAGTGTGGTTTTCGTCCTGGTCGTGGAACACTGGACCAGCTCTACACCCTCAGCAGGGTCCTGGAGGGTGCGTGGGAGTTTGCCCAACCAGTTTACATGTGCTTTGTGGACTTGGAGAAGGCATTCGACCGCGTCCCTCGGGGGGTTCTGTGGGGGGTACTCCGGGAGTATGGGGTACCAGGCCCTTTGATAAGGGCTGTTAGGTCCCTGTACGACCGGTGTCAGAGCTTGGTCCGCATTGCCGGCAGTAAGTCAGGCTCGTTTCCGGTGAGAGTTGGACTCCGCCAAGGTTGCCCTTTGTCACCGATTCTGTTCATAACTTTTATGGACAGAATTTCTAGGCGCAGCCAAGGTGTTGAGAGGATCCGTTTTGGTGGCCTTAGAATCGCTTCTCTGTTTTTTGCAGATGATGTGGTCCTACTGGCTTCATCAGTTCGTGATTTACAACTTTCACTGGAGCGGTTTGCAGCCGAGTGTGATGCGGCCGGGATGAGGATCAGTTCCTCCAAATCCGAGGCCATGGTCTTGAGCCGGAAAAGGGTAGCATGCCCTCTCCGGGTCGGGGAGGAGGTCCTGCCCCAAGTGGAGGAGTTTAAGTATCTCGGGATCTTGTTCACGAATGAGGGAAAACTGGAGCGTGAGATCGATAGGCGGATAGGTGCAGCGTCCGCAGTGAAGCGGGCGCTGTACCGGTCTGTCGTGGTGAAGAGAGAGCTGAGTCGAAAGGCAAAGCTCTCAATTTACCGATCGATCTACGTTCCCACCCTCATCTATGGTCATGAGCTTTGGGTTGTGACCGAAAGAACAAGATCTCGGATACAAGCGGCTGAAATGAGTTTTCTCCGCAGGGTGTCTGGACTCTCCCTTAGAGATAGGGTGAGAAGCTCAGTCATCCGGGAGGGACTCGGAGTAGAGCCGCTGCTTCTCCACATCGAGAGGAGCCAGTTGAGGTGGCTCGGGCATCTGGTTAGGATGCCTCCTGGACGCCTCCCTGGTGAGGTGTTCCGGGCATGTCCCACCGGGAGGAGACCCAGAGGAAGACCCAGGACGCGCTGGAGGGACTATGTTTCTCGGCTGGCCTGGGAACGCCTTGGGATTCCCCCGGAGGAGCTGCTCCAAGTGGCTGGGGAGAGGGAAGTCTGGGCCTCCTACTTAGGCTGCTACCCCCGCGACCCGACCCCGGATAAGCGGAAGAAGATGGATGGATGGATGGATGGCTGTGTCTCAATTCAGGGGCTGCATCCTCATGAGTGCGCATTTGTCGGCCGCATACGTCATTGCCCCGCGCGGAGGACTGTCCCAATTCGAAGACTCCTCCTCATGCGGCCGAGGAATGCGGCCTACTTCCTGCCGAAATCGAAGGATGCATTCGTGAATCCTTCCAGACGGAGGCTATCCCAGAATTCATAGCGCCAGCAGAGATTTCGCGGGGGGGGGGGACTTTCTGCGTGCAGAGTCGGGGCTGCTGTGTGTTGTTGAGTCATCAGCTCGTTTTAACAACAACCTCAGCGCGAATATTCATTCAACCTTTATTTAGTCATCTCAAACAACCTCAGCTCGAATATATCTCATTAAAATTTAACTTCAGAAACGACAAAAAAAAATTGTGTTAGCTGAATATACAGTATATTAGTGTTTCTGAGTTTACTGTTTTTGAAGAACTGATTACAAATCAGATTATTTTACACGTGCGTAGCAAGGATTTTCTGAGGGGCAATCTTTTAAAACCCAGAGTGGACCTACGAAATGCAAGTTGTCCAGTAGCACAGTTGGTAAATCAACCTGCGATTGGTGCAGAGATACTTTTCTCGAAGCTGGTTCGAATCTCACTCGGTACGGTTAAAACTTATTTTACGTTTGTCTTTTATTGGATAAAAAAAAAGAAGGAGTTTCACAAACTCCTTTTTTAATCTCAGTCCTCATTTTTTTTATTCAATAAAAGACAAACGTAAAATAAGTGTAGCCCAACTATACCTTTTTAAAGTAGGTAAGGGCTCTAGGTTCGTTAAACGTAGTAGCTTAAAAAATAATTCTTAATACACTCTCGTGTTTAAACTTATGTTGAGTTTCATTCACTTTAAAATAATAATTAACCAGTGCTTTCTTTTTTTTTCTCACCCAATCAGGTAGAGGCTGAATAAAATTAATAAAATCCAAATACCATTAAACAGGAAATCAAACACACACACAGTATGAAACTTGAACTTTTGAACATGTATTAAACACAACAATATATTTACAAAATGCAAGTGTTTCAGTCTTTTGTTTTACCAATTTGTTAATTAATTACTGTGGGCCCACACCTCAATGTCCACCTAAGCCGGCATTAATTAATTACTTGTCCCAACAAATAAAATAAAAAAAACCGTTGCAGGCCTGATTTGATGATGATGCGTGGTTTTGCGATACCTTACTCCAAGGAAAACCTTGACCCTTCTGGTAGTTCACCTGTCCTTCGTCTCAGTTGGCAAGATGACGTCCGCTCCTTCTCCAGTCTCTCAGTCCCAAGGATGTTGGAAAAGCAGGAAGTTTAACGCCGACACAGTCCTCCAACAAAGTCACAGAAGCTCTCAGCATAAGCTCATGCCTCCACACTAGGCTTGATTCATGAACGCTCCCATGCCGGCAACGTTAGTTGAATCCACTGTTAGCTGGGTTAGCTCAACAGTACTTAACTTCCATTCACTGTGCTAGTGAATGCTAGTGCGTTAGCAAGCTTTACTTTGTGACTTTTTACATACTGTCCAGTGAATTCCGGTTTAGAATGATCCAACAGCATCAAACAAGAGTGTGAAGTCGATATCTATTCACAGACTGTCGAGTTGAAAGTCTAAAATATCAGCAAAACACTCGTTTCTTAATAACTTTGCCAGTTTTTCTCTAACGGTTCTTTTACTCTTCCTCCTCAGCTTCTCCTCTTCCTCATTCTCTCCTCACGTCTCTCAGCCAATCACAGACCAGTTCAGCTGCTTTACTCTGAACAGCAAACAAGAGTGAGAAGTCGATATCTTCAAAGACTGTCGGGTTGAAAGTCTAAAATATCAGCAAAACACTCTTCTCTTAATAACTCCACCGCATTTTTCTTCGCGGTTCTTTTTTCTTCCTTTTCCTCTTCCTCATCCTCCCTCCTTGCGTCTCCCCTCACGTCTTCTTTTTTCTCTCCGTCACAAACCAACTCAACCGTTTTTTCTCCACCCACTTCCTCTTACAACCATGGGCCCTTCAAAATAAAATATGTTGAAGATTACTTTTCTATAAAACAGTATTTTTTAACTTATTACACAATGTTACTCCCAGTATTTATAAACACATCTTTCATTAACACTTCTTTCTTTAACAAATTTAACATATTTAAACAAACATGTTTAATACATATTAAATTATTACACCTTCCATGAACTTAACTCAATACAAAATACCTTTATTTTGGACTGGGTTACACCCTCCCCCCTCTAAACATCTGGTGTCCTCAACAGACTTTATGAACACCTGCATAACTCAACAAAGAGAAGGGCAATTTTAGTCAACATTTTAGTTCTGTATTTTTATGACAACACCCCTATAAACAATAGTGAGGGGTTGATCACTAGCTTTGCCAATTTCATCACACACATCACGAATGAGGGACTCGGTGGGTGAGAGAACGGGTTCCAACCCAACTAGAAGAGCATGCACATCCGCTGCAGTCTTCCCTTCTGTGTGTAAAAAAAAAGTATTTAGTTTGGCACTAAAATCCTCATTTGGCATGTTTGCATTTGTAAGCTTCTCTCTGCACTCACAAAGCACTAATACACGCCCAAGGCACTTTATAGTCTGCAATGTCTCTTCTATTTGTGCAACTTCTGTCTCTTGGGGAACTTTTATCAACAATGCATGGTTCTCATTTATGCCCTCCCCTCGACACCAGCTCTTAAGTTTGTTTACCATGACCTTAGTTTGTTGCATTTTCTCTCTTTTTTTTTTTTTTAAACAATGACAATCAGAAAAATACTTTGAACATCAAGAAACTCAAACAATAATCCCAGCGGTGCCTCCATTTTATGTAGCCCAACTATACCTTTTTAAAGTAGGTAAGGGCTCTAGGTTCGTTAAACGTAGTAGCTTAAAAAATAATTCTTAATACACTCTCGTGTTTAAACTTATGTTGAGTTTCATTCACTTTAAAATAATAATTAACCAGTGCTTTCTTTTTTTTTCTCACCCAATCAGGTAGAGGCTGAATAAAATTAATAAAATCCAAATACCATTAAACAGGAAATCAAACACACACACAGTATGAAACTTGAACTTTTGAACATGTATTAAACACAACAATATATTTACAAAATGCAAGTGTTTCAGTCTTTTGTTTTACCAATTTGTTAATTAATTACTGTGGGCCCACACCTCAATGTCCACCTAAGCCGGCATTAATTAATTACTTGTCCCAACAAATAAAATAAAATAAAAAACCGTTGCAGGCCTGATTTGATGATGATGCGTGGTTTTGCGATACCTTACTCCAAGGAAAACCTTGACCCTTCTGGTAGTTCACCTGTCCTTCGTCTCAGTTGGCAAGATGACGTCCGCTCCTTCTCCAGTCTCTCAGTCCCAAGGATGTTGGAAAAGCAGGAAGTTTAACGCCGACACAGTCCTCCAACAAAGTCACAGAAGCTCTCAGCATAAGCTCATGCCTCCACACTAGGCTTGATTCATGAACGCTCCCATGCCGGCAACGTTAGTTGAATCCACTGTTAGCTGGGTTAGCTCAACAGTACTTAACTTCCATTCACTGTGCTAGTGAATGCTAGTGCGTTAGCAAGCTTTACTTTGTGACTTTTTACATACTGTCCAGTGAATTCCGGTTTAGAATGATCCAACAGCATCAAACAAGAGTGTGAAGTCGATATCTATTCACAGACTGTCGAGTTGAAAGTCTAAAATATCAGCAAAACACTCGTTTCTTAATAACTTTGCCAGTTTTTCTCTAACGGTTCTTTTACTCTTCCTCCTCTGCTTCTCCTCTTCCTCATTCTCTCCTCACGTCTCTCAGCCAATCACAGACCAGTTCAGCTGCTTTACTCTGAACAGCAAACAAGAGTGAGAAGTCGATATCTTCAAAGACTGTCGGGTTGAAAGTCTAAAATATCAGCAAAACACTCTTCTCTTAATAACTCCACCGCATTTTTCTTCGCGGTTCTTTTTTCTTCCTTTTCCTCTTCCTCATCCTCCCTCCTTGCGTCTCCCCTCACGTCTTCTTTTTTCTCTCCGTCACAAACCAACTCAACCGTTTTTTCTCCACCCACTTCCTCTTACAACCATGGGCCCTTCAAAATAAAATATGTAGAAGATTACTTTTCTATAAAACAGTATTTTTTAACTTATTACACAATGTTACTCCCAGTATTTATAAACACATATTTCATTAACACTTCTTTCTTTAACAAATTTAACATATTTAAACAAACATGTTTAATACATATTAAATTATTACACCTTCCATGAACTTAACTCAATACAAAATACCTTTATTTTGGACTGGGTTACATAAGTTTTAACCGTACCGAGTGAGATTCGAACCAGCTTCGAGAAAAGTATCTCTGCACCAATCGCGGGTTGATTTACCAACTGTGCTACTGGACAAGTTGCATTTCATAGGTCCACTCTGGGTTTTAACAGATCGCCATTTATAAGCTGATTTGTAATCAGTTCTTAACAAACAGTAAACTCAGAAACACTAATATATATACATGTATTCAGATAAATAATATATTTTAGCGGCGTCCCTTCTCTTTCCACACACACCAAGCGGCACACAAGAACTTCCCACCCACTTCAAGAGAACGCCCCACCCACTTCAATGCCGGCAAACATGAAGGCTAGACCGTCCCATTTCAGCAGTTTCGTTCAGCCCACCCGGCCTTGTGAGTGCGTGGCCTACTCGGCCCAGCTAGGCTGGGTCCTCATGAGGACGCAGCCCCTGAATTGAGACACAGTCACAGTGTAGTCATGATATTAGTGATCAGATTTTACTTTTTATTCTTTGGAGGAAGGAAAGAGAGTCAGCCTC
>JBBPBX010053140.1:0-23947 GCA_038048925.1 Garcialebias charrua
GCGTTGTTTAATAGTAATTGTTTTAAAAGATAGGTCTATTAAGTTAATACGGCCACGACGGCTTAACTTACCATATTTTTCATTGAAGGTAAAACCTAAAATAAATAAAGGTACTGAATGAACAAAAGACTTGTTTATAGATTACAGGAACAAACCCAGAAAGCTGTTTTAGTTAAATAACTCACCGCTAAGAAAGCATTTATTTGCATACACTATAATAAATACCGTCTTGTTGATTCAAACAAAATCAAAACAAAAAGATGGGAGATAACAATTATGATGAAGCTTTACAGCTGCTCACAGCAAAGCTTGAATTGTTAAGGCAGAATAACATTCGCAGAAGAGAAATTTTTCAACAGGTAAAACTTGAGTTAAAACGTGAGATCAAACAAAATCAAAACAAAAAGATGGGAGATAACGATTGTGATGAAGCTTTACAGCTGCACACAGAAATACTTGAATTGTTAAGGCAAGATAACATTCGCAGAAGAGAAAATTTTCAACAAGAAAAACTTGAGTTAAAAAGTGAGATTGAGCAATTAAAAATAAAACGGCGTGCTATAAATGGTTTTGATGTTCGTCAACTCCCTGACCCGATCTGGTTAAAAACAAAACCAGAACGTGAACTACATTACCAAGAAAAGGTCAAATCCCACTCGCTGGAGCTGGAAGGGACAAGTTCATCAACTCCCTCTCCTAAAAAAGGCGAGAAGAAACATGTTTTTCAAACTAACAGACCACTTACTGAAGATGCCCGCTGGAACAATGAGCCGGAGTGGCTCAGACAAGACCCAGAGTACATAAAACGATTTCAAAGGGGGGGCGCACGTCCTAAAGATAAGAAAGATGGTCACAAAAGTAAACCATATCACAAAAGGGGGTCCGAACAGGAACCCCCAGTTCAAGGACAAGCCCCTCCTGCCCCTGCTGCCCCTCGAACGGAACAGTCCGAGACCGGCAAAAAATCACAGAAGTTCCAGAAAAAAGGCAACATACCTCTATGCTCTGAGGAGATAGTGGACATAAGTTGGTTGTTTGAAAACTTGAATGATACAGAGGATGACCGAACTGGTACATTGAGTGACCTTGTCTTTGATAACTCAGAGCACATGGATAACTCAGAGCACACAGTTAGTGACAACAATAGCAAACGACAAAGAGAAAAACTTCTCAAAAAAGGCCTTGAGCTACAACATCAGTTTAAACAATCAGTGATGAAACAGTGCGCTGTAACTGCTGTTGAGGCTCACATGCAAAACAAAACACCCTCTGAGGTGTGCCCAGGTCAAAAGGTCGTATCCCAGTCGCAAAAAATAGGCGAGGTTCTCTCTCCTATAGAAAGCGAGAATAAACACCGTCGTCTCAAAGGCCCTCTGACCTCGGAAGAGGTAGAGAACATACGTCGATTGTTAAAAGAGTTGGATAATACTAGCAAGAATGAACAAGATTTTCAAACTGACATACACCGAAATGTTGGTACCAGCTGGAACAGTGACTCAAAATGGTTTAAAGGGAGCCCCGCCCCTGAAGCACCTCAGATTGAAAAATCTGAGACAAGCAACGAACCACAAAAGGTAGGTGTTCACTCTCTAAGAGACCCACAACGGTTCAGATCGAACCAGATGGGTGAAAACCGAGGTCAATCGGTGGGTGGACTTCAAAAGAAATTGAAGGATGAGGACCTATACTCATGTAACTATGCGTCGTCCCAACAGCCACCCCCGAGCCTTGGAACTGCACCTCCCGCGCCTCGAACAGAACAGTTCGAGACAGGCAAAAAGTCACGAATGTCCCGGAATAATGGCCCAACACCTCTATGCTCGGAAGAGACAGAGGAAGTAAGTAGTTTGTCAGTAGATTTGAATGTTACTGTGCTTGACCAACCTGATACAATGAGTGGCGTTATCATTGATAATGACACTATCAACATTGACCAACCTGGAGCGATGTGTAGCACTGTCTTTCACAAAGACTCAGAGCACACAAATAACTCAGCGCACACTACTACCAACATTGCCATGGATGTTGACAGCAAACCAATTGCTGACACACAACAACATCCTGAAGGTCATGATGCTGACAGCCAACAAGATGCTGACAGTAAACAAGATTACACAGACAGAGTCACACGTGAACAGAAACGTGGGCCAAGACCTGTGAGGTTTCTGTGTAACTTTATACAAAGGGGGGTGGCTAAGAAAGCTTACCTGCCTATCACACTGGAAGGTGTCCTTGAGCGTGAAGCCCTCCTGGATGGCAGTTCTGATATAACTATTATGTCGGCCAAGCTGTTCGAGGAGCTGAGGACCGCCGCTAACGGTGTTGACAGGCAAATACCCTTTGAGAAATGTGCTATTGAGCTACAGGGTCTCGCAGAGACGAGAACAACCCTAACAGCTATGGCTATGGTTCACATGCAGATTGGCGAAATGACAATACACCACCCGGTGTACGTGTCTAAACTTGACTCATTCCCATTTTTGGTTGGCCAAGATTTTATAAACCGCTTCAACGCGATTATAGATTATGGTCGACGGAAAATGTGGAGCACAGTGAGAAAACCCCTGCCAATAAAAGTGCTTCCTAGTTGCGATACAGACTGCCTAACCGCAGGTACCGCAGAGGACACAAGGGACTGCTCATCCGAGGACGAGAGCCCGGTAAGTGAACCTTCAACTACAGGTGAGACAGAAGAGACCCAAAAGTTGGACCAAACTCTGGCCCAACAAGAGAACCTCCTCTGTGAGCTGACACATTCAGCACTCCCTGACCACTGCCTACCACAGGTAGTGAAAGGTGTTGAGATCCAAGGATCCCACACCGAAGACGCTGTACTGTCCTCTGAGACAGGTAATTCGGCAATCAGCCAAGCTTTCAATGAAACCTTGGTTCAAGGGCATCTGAGTCCAGAAAATGACAGTCAACCAAACGCTGACAGTCACTTGGACATCATTGTTGCAGATTACGAGGACCCCTCATCAGACAAGAAGGGGGCAAACTCACATTACCTACCACAGGTAGAGAAAGGTGTGGAGATCCAAGGACCCCACACCGAGGTTGCTGTACTGTCCCCTGGGACAGGTAAATCGGCTATTAGCCAAGCTTTTGATGAAACCTTGGTTCAGGAACATTTGTGTCTAGAACTAATCAGAAATGACATAGTTTTTACAGACTCAAAGGGCCCCTCTTCAGTCAAGAAATGGAAAGACACACACAATGACAGTGACCCGTCGCAGTCTGTACAATCAGACACACCTGCGACTGCACCGACAGTTGTGACACACCTGAATTACACGGAAAGAGGTAAACGTAAGAAGATACGTTGGCCAAAACCTAAACGATTCCTGTGTACCGTCTTCTCAGCTGCGCGAACAGCTTAAACTAAACGGTGGCATCCTAACTTGTGCCCATGGACGGACGTCCTCACCTGTGCTCGTGGTCCCCCATGACCAAAGGGGGGTGATGTTAGGCCATGCCAAAGATAAAGATTTGAATGTACACCTCAGAAACACTTTTGCTTTCGCCCAGAAAAACCTGGAAAGATCCGCTGAAGGACGTAAGGCGTACTATGACCAGAAGGCCTCTCATAATGAACTCCAAGTGGGAGACAGAGTCTGGTACTATACGTTCGCCCCAGCAACCGGGAAAGGAGGGTCCGAGACCGGAACTCTCGCCCGCAAACTAATGCCCAGGTGGACTGGACCTCATCTGATAACAGACAAAGTGTCCTCAGTCGTCTACGAAATCAAAATCAGCAAAGGCCGCAAAGAGCCAATTGCTAAATGGGTACATCGAAATCAGATCAAACCTTACAAGGCGTTCAATGACTCCACAAAAGACAAAGATCTCACAAACTCACCGACTTCATGGGATAATAAGGTCGTCCAAACACAAGTTAGTAAATAAACTAATCAGGTTTAAACTACCATATTTCCCACCCTATAAGTCGCATTGTCCAATTTGAACTTAGAAACGCTAAGCCTAAAACCCACAACAAAAACTAACCTTAACAACCGTTTAAATCCACGAGATTTAATTTGACCTCGGTCATAAAGTTGAGACCTGTTTTCTTGTGTGTTGCACTTTGGAATCTGACGACAAGAGTGTGTCGAAGCAGTGAAACGTTGTTTCCTTGTTGTTTAGTCATTACTGTTGTCATTAGTTGAGATATTGTTTGGTTCTGAACACTCCCAGCCAAAAAGGTTTTGTATTAACATTGGTTAATGAATGATATGGATTTAACTATGCCAACATGCAGTTCGTTTTGTTAAATCTCAATCGTCGAAGAGTCAATGTAGTTTAAAGCTACTCAAGGTACCATAAACTACACTGACCTCACAATTTCTAAATTGAACCGATTCGATCGTTTCTATTCTAGATTACCTATTCATTTTGATGAGTCTCGCCATAGACTTCAAAATTTATTAGGAATACCAAATCCTGCGTCGTTCGTCTAAAAGACAACAGACATTTAGATCAAACTATATTTCATTTTTCTATTTTAGTTTAACCTAAACTAAGTAATGAATGGAGGAATAGTTTGGAATTAGAGGCCTTCGTTACAGAAGCCCTCCAAAATTTTATAGGTACAGATCCCTATATCTAATTTTACAGAATTGATCCACCCCTTAATTGGTAATTGTAGCTGATCTAAACCATGATAGCTTACATACCAGGTGCATATAGGTAAGGCTTAATGTAAAATCCCAATCATAAGCCCACCTAAAAAAACACATAATTGCATGACACATAGAACCAGAGTGGCACTGACTGGAAACCAACCAGCCAACAACCTTCGATGTGGGGACCTGCAGCTCCAACGCTTGGTCTTCAACCTCCATCCAAGGGTCGCCTCCTCTGCGTCAATCGAGGGATTCCCTCTACATGCTGATTATGAAAACAATTGTTGCTGATCAATCAACAAAACTAATCGTTGTGGAATTACTGCTGTGGAATTACCGCTGTGGATTATAAGACTTTGTTTTCCAAAGGATCACAGACTTTGTTTTCCAAGAGTTAACAGACTCAGTTTTCCAAGGGATTAAAAGCTTTTCGCAATGGGATTACCTCCGAACAGTATGGAATTTCCAAAAACTTTATGGGATTATAATTTTTGATTTTTCTTTTCCACTTGCTGGATTACTTCAAGATCAGAGACAGTTCAAGGTTTCCTTTCGTGTTGGACCTCATCCCCAAGGACTGGCGATGACTTCCAAAAGGGGGAGATGTAGTGGGCATGACCATGTCCACTTTAAGACACCTGTGTACTTTTGAACTGTTCCAGAGATGACCTTTACTGACCTCTCAGTAAAGCAAGACATTTACCACAAAATCATTCCATTAGCTGTAATCTGAGAACATAGTCATTAAAGAGACTACCCTAATGCATGCTCAATAATCCAGGTAGAAAAATCCAAAAAAGCTAAGTCTGGTCCTCTGGACATTCAAAAAACAAAACAAAACAAAGCAAAAAAAAACAACTGTAGAAACGTTTCGTCTTTCGTCCGAAAGACTTCCTCAGTCTGAGAAGCTGAGTTCAGCTCAGTCTTATAAATAGCACCCTCCCACAGTGGATCAACCAGTTGGCTGATGACAGCCGAAACCAGCTGCTCACATGATCAAGGAGGACCATCAGCCTGACGATGGATCGTTAACACCCTGATGGTTGTTTGCTATTCACAGAGGGCTGAGTGATACTAGCAATAACAGCATTGTAAGTGGGGGACAGTTGAACCCGGAGGCCTCCACCTCTGTTTAATGATGGACGGTTTCTTTTCACAAAGATGGCCTCCTTTACTCCTCTCTCAAACCATTGTTCCTCTCTATCAAGGATGTGAACATCTTCATCCCTGAAAGAGTGACCGCTGGCCTGGAGATGAGTGTAGACCGCAGAGTCCTGACCTGATGATGTTGATCTTCTGTGCTGGGCCATCCTTTTGGCCAGTGGCTGTTTAGTTTCCCCGATGTAAGACTGATCACAGCCCTCCTGACACTGAACAGCATACACAATATTACTCTGTTTGTGCCGGGGGACTGGATCTTTGGGATGAACCAGTCTTTGTCGTAATGTATTTTGGGGTTTAAAAGCCACTGGGACGTTGTGTTTAGAAAATAAACGTCTCAATGTCTCTGAAACTCCCGCAACATACGGAATGACCACTGGTCTGGGTCTGGGTTCCTTCTTTTCACCTGATGGCTGGCTGGAGTCCTGTTTGGGTTTCTTCTCTGCTTTCAGGAAGGCCCAGTTAGGATATCCACATTTCTCTAGAGCCTGTTTTGTGTGTGATTTCTCCTTCTGTCTGGCTGCTGAGTTAGTGGGGACGCTGTCTGCTCTGTGGTACAGAGTCCTGATGACTCCTAACTTGTGCTCCAGAGGGTGATGGGAGTCAAACTGTAAATACTGGTCTGTGTGTGTGGGTTTGCGGTACACCTCAGTTTGCAAATTTCCTCTATCAGAAACTGAGACCTCACAGTCCAAGAAAGCCAACCTGCCATTTTTTACATCTTCTCGTGTGAACTTGATATATTTATCCACAGAGTTGATGTGATCAGTGAAATGTTGGACTTCCTGAGATTTAATTTTAACCCAGGTGTCGTCAACATACCTGAACCAATGACTTGGTCATCAGGACTCTGTATCACAGAGCAGACAGCGTCCCCACTAACTCAGCAGCCAGACAGAAGGAGAAATCACACACAAAACAGGCTCTAGAGAAATGTGGATATCCTAACTGGGCCTTCCTGAAAGCAGAGAAGAAACCCAAACAGGACTCCAGCCAGCCATCAGGTGAAAAGAAGGAACCCAGACCCAGACCAGTGGTCATTCCGTATGTTGCGGGAGTTTCAGAGACATTGAGACGTTTATTTTCTAAACACAACGTCCCAGTGGCTTTTAAACCCCAAAATACATTACGACAAAGACTGGTTCATCCCAAAGATCCAGTCCCCCGGCACAAACAGAGTAATATTGTGTATGCTGTTCAGTGTCAGGAGGGCTGTGATCAGTCTTACATCGGGGAAACTAAACAGCCACTGGCCAAAAGGATGGCCCAGCACAGAAGATCAACATCATCAGGTCAGGACTCTGCGGTCTACACTCATCTCCAGGCCAGCGGTCACTCTTTCAGGGATGAAGATGTTCACATCCTTGATAGAGAGGAACAATGGTTTGAGAGAGGAGTAAAGGAGGCCATCTTTGTGAAAAGAAACCGTCCATCATTAAACAGAGGTGGAGGCCTCCGGGTTCAACTGTCCCCCACTTACAATGCTGTTATTGCTAGTATCACTCAGCCCTCTGTGAATAGCAAACAACCATCAGGGTGTTAACGATCCATCGTCAGGCTGATGGTCCTCCTTGATCATGTGAGCAGCTGGTTTCGGCTGTCATCAGCCAACTGGTTGATCCACTGTGGGAGGGTGCTATTTATAAGACTGAGCTGAACTCAGCTTCTCAGACTGAGGAAGTCTTTCGGACGAAAGACGAAACGTTTCTACAGTTTTTTTTTTGCTTTGTTTTGTTTTGTTTTTTGAATGTCCAGAGGACCAGACTTAGCTTTTTTGGATTAAAGAGACTATTTCTATCTTTGATTTTAGGCTGATGTGATCAAAAGAATAACTTTTGTCATTTTCATGATGTGTGCTTTTAAGCTGTGTTATTCTGTAAGAGTATTACTGTGTTCACTGCTGTGTTAAAGGTGAAGTCTCGGGTCACAGAGACCGGACGGTTTTGTTTAGAAAGTCAGAAGACAGTTAATCTGTTGTTTTTCATGAAAAGGGCTCCAGCTTGCTGTCTTTTCCTAAACAATTTCCCTCTGCTGCTGGCTGTAACCTTGGGTCGCGATAACACAAGTGAACTGCTCGACTGGTCCACGGACCAATGAAAAAGACACAAGTCTCATCTCTCATCTCATGATCTTTTTAAGTTCTAAGTTTTTGCTAAACACTTCAGAGTTTGCTGGGAGCTTCAAAAGAGATGTGAACCTTCCCAAAGGGCTGGGGTACGCTTGGTCAAGAGCTAACGACCTTCGTCATCCAGCTGGGACTGATAACTTGCTGTTATGAGTCCACTTCGAATGAGCGTAAGCTCAAAACTTTGTTATTCCTTCCTGGAATAATTTATCTTGAGCCAAAAAACCACGATTGCCACGGCTTCTGCCGACGAAAGCGAGTATCACCGACACCGACAAGGTAAACACGTCTGGAGTCCAGCTTGGACTTGCGGGACCGACGACTCGTCAGTCCAAAGCTGATCACAGCTCTTTACCAGAACCAAGGCGGACGTCTTAAGGTAAAGGAGCCGCTGTTTGCTTGCTGGAGGTGTGATGATATCTTAGCTGGACGCGTACGGAAGAGTGTCATCTGGTTTCATAAATGCAAGATAAACTTCCTCTCTTAACCTCCCAATTCTTCTTAAATCTTTCCTCCTCTCCTTTCCCTCAATTCTAAGCTGGAAACTATTTTAAGCTAAAGAGCCCACAGACTAAATATGTTAACATCCAGTATTGAAGTCTGTTGTGTGAATTTAAGTGTGCTGACGTATTAATTTGAAAGAAAGTGAAATCATATCAATCAAGTGTAATGGTGTTGATTTTAGTTGATTTATTTTAAATAAATGGTAGTGTCGCCTGGCATACCAAACTAAGTCAATGTCCATTGTCACTCTATAGCTCTGTTTATTTATCCATCATAAAGATCACAGAAATATTGGGTAAACTGAAAAAGAAAAGAATCCGTGAAATTACTATTCAATCTGAATAAGTAAGTTAATTAAGGATAAAGAGGTCAGCTTAATACTGACCCCTGTTAAAATCCTTTAGTTACATCTGGGTGGCACTATATGTGTTTAAAGACACAATATACTATCTCCCTCATGTTTCTTACACATATAAACGGGCGACCGTGGTGTAGTGGTAATGGCAGTCGACCCCTGATCGGAAGGTTGGAGGTTCGAATCCCGCATCCGCCCACCATGTGTTGTGTGTCCCTGGGCAAGACACTTAACCCCGAGTTGCTCCCGGTAGGTCTGGATGGCGCCTTGCAAGGCAGGCTACCACTACCGGTGTATGAATGTCTGAATGAATGGGTGGATGGCTGGTATTGTAAAGCGCTTTGGGGCTCCTCACAGGGGGCTGGAAAGCGCTATATAAATAAGCTCCATTTACCATTTACCATTTACCATATAGTGGCCATTCTAAGATAGGGGAGCATAGTGCTTGGTTCATTGGCCATAATCCGGTTTCTGGTTTTGAATTAGCTAGGAATTGGCTTCAGTTGCTCTATTCCTTGGATTCCCTTCTTTGTTAACACAACCATGTTTTTTATCTAATATTCTCTTTACTTTATCTGTGGCATTGTATGTTGGCTTGACGACAACTGCTGGTGGGTGATCCTGTGCTTTGACCCACACCTTCTGTCCAACCTCAAATGAAGTGTTGGAGGTTGGTTGTTCCTTTTTATACTTGAGGCCCCGCCCACTTTCCAACGTTTTGAATTGATGTTGGTTAAGCTCCTCAGGTCGAGGAGGGTCTTCCAGCTTGACGCCTGTCATTCAGGGCTTGCCCTATTTCCATAGTTTTAGTGTTCCATTCTTTGGTATTAGCATTTTTAGCTATACAATTTTTGACCAAATCTATGTCTCTTTCGGCAACTCTGTTGGCTTGAGGTGTGTAGAACGGTGAGTAAACACGCATCACCCCAAAAGTCTGACACCAGTGATCCACTTGTGCATTGCGAAAGTGTGTCCCATTGTCAGTTCTCAGTTCCTTTGGGATGTCCAACGACCCACAGACTTGCTGACAACACTGTTGCCATTAGCTTTTCTTGCCGGTTTAACTATCACATACTCTGACATTGAGTCCACAAGCACTAGAAGGTATTTCTCTCCGTTCTTGCCAGTGACTACCATGGGTCCAGCTACATCCATGCACACTGAGCCCAAAGGTATGGTACTCTTGATAGTTTGTCCATCCTCTCGGTGCCCGTGACGTCCTATGTTGTATTGACCATATACCACACAGTCCTACAGTACCTTGCAAATTTGTTTCATGGGTATCCAGAGTTCCTGACTCTCCAACTCCTTACGTGTAGGTTGTACGCCCGCATGACCTAGCCCTTCATGAACGCCACGCACAACCTCTAATACGTGCTCTTGTGGAACCCTCCAACCCACGGGGTTCTTTCCCACTTCTCGATTCTGACAAAAACGATCTTTCTCTGTTGCACATAACGGTCTACTTCTTCATTACCCTGCCAGTAGTTTCCTTCTTTAGTGTGGGACTTTTGGTATTCCACCTCTAACTGTAGATTCAACCGGATTTCAGCTATTTTTTCCCACAAATCATGGTGAGCTACCAGTTTTCCTTTAGCACTTTCAAATCCATTTTCTTCCCAAATGGATAAGTCCTCTTTCAGGGCTTGAGCACAGTAATGACTGTCGGTCACTACTCGTGATGTTTTTATTTTTCTGTGAGTTAGTTCAAGCAATCCTTTTAGTACTGCCATAACTTCTCCAGTCTGAGCACTTCCTGGCACTCTCCCCCTTTTTCGGTAGCACTCGTTCCCTTGATACTTGAGGATAAATCCCCAGTGTGCTACCTGATCGGTTCCCTTCTTGGCTCCGTCGGTGTAGAGAGTCCAGTTGTGCGTTTTCTGTTTTTCAGGTTCCTCTTTTGTCACTTTTTTGCTTGTTGGCTATGCCGGTCCTATCTCCAGATCTGGGTCTAATAGAATATCTTCCCATCTACCCCAACGAGTATTGGTGGCTTTTGTACTTTCCATTGTCCATTTTCTGAGATATTTGTGCACTTGACTTTGTGTTATAACTTTGTTAGGCTGTCTTTGGGCCAGATCTTTCAGCGTTCCCTAGTATCTTGCAAGCATAGCTAGTTCTTTTTCTTCCTGGGGAAATTTTTTCTCCACTGAAGTTAAAGTGTAACTCCAAAGAGTAACTAATCTGCCATGTTCATTTTTAACAGCTACATGGCACTGTCATCTTCACAAATGACCTCAGCTATGAGTCTCGTCAATAGGCTTCTTGGCCCTAATCGTACTGTTTCTTTAATTTTTTTTCTCTGAATTCTTCCAGATCTTTTTGGTTTTCGGCCGTCCAGATCCAGGCTTTTTTGTTTTTCTTTTCATCCTCACCTTCTCTTTTCTTTAGACAGGAATACAAAGGTTTTGCATACTTTTGGTAGTTAGGGACATGATCTCTCACATAGTTGCACAGTCCTAAGATTTTTTGTAACTCGTTCTCGGATTCAGGGGGTTGAATCTGTTCAAGTTTCTCTCGGTAACCCTCTGAGAGTCCTAGAGCGGCGGTTACTTGAAATCCTAGATAGTTTACTTGGAACTACCCAAACTGACATTTCTTTAGGTTCAGTTTCAACCTTGCTTCTGTGACTCGTTGCACCACCTTTGCTAATCTTTCCAGGTGTTCCTCTTCTGTGTCATCTGCGATGAACACATTGTCGATGTAAATGGTAGCACCTAAGTCTTTAAGCACATCCATCACAACTGATTGAAACACATTCGGAGAGTTTTTGTATCCCTGTGGTAATCAGAGCCAGACATAGCTTCTTCCTTGATGAGTAAAAGCTGTTTTCCCTTGTGATTGCTTGGCTAATCTGAGAGAGAAGAATCTGTTTGCTAGATCAATGCAAGATTTGTACTTTTTCACTTGAAGAGTTTTTATCGTAACTTGAGGGTTGATTAGGCTTGCTTGGTTGGCCACTGTTCATCTGTTGAGGGCCTTGAAATTAATAACTGCTCTCCATCCGCCTCCTGCAGATTCAGGTTTCTTCACGGCCTGGATAGGACTATTATGCCCCTTTTCCACTTGCTCGGCCCAGAGCGGCTCAGTCTGGTCCGGTCTGGTTCAGTTCGGCTCGGCTCACATGTAGGTTTGTTTCCATTCACTACTGCAGCCCTTCTGTGGGCGGGGTGTAGAATCTCACTCGTCCTACCACGTGGTGGCGGTAGTGTTACCTCAAGCTATTTACTAGCCACCACTAAACGTTAGAAGAAGAACACCCTGCAGGACCTTGTCTCACCACCTGTTGGCGGTAATGTCCCTTGAGCTATTTAATGCTCTAATATTACTTTATAGACTTTTCAGCTTGTTTTAAACCCATGTGTTTTCCATTTTGTTTCTTTATAATAAAGATTATTCTCATATATGCACAAGGATCCTGTTAACATTGCTTAACACATCGATCGCACTGCCCTGTAATCAGTTAAACTATTTTTACAGTAAGGTACAGATTAGGAATTAATTAGGTTTCAATTGGCCCTGTAATATTAAATGTTTGTATTTCATTAAATTTAAACGGTAATATTTTGTCAGGGATAATTCAAAGTCAAATGCAAATGGATAATTTGGTTTAAACTGTCCGTTAAACATTAAAAGCATGTTTCTTTAAACGTAAAAACAAAGTATTAATAATTAAATGTTTGTTGATCAGGAAACTCGTTTAGGCATCCAAGAACAGCTTCATCGGGGTTGATGTTGACGTCTGTGCATCCTTGGAAAAGCTGCTGCACCACGACCCGACATCAGGAAGGATGGATGGATGGATGGATGGATGGATGGATGGGTTGATGTTGACGTATTTGACGTCTGTGCATCCTTGGAAAAGCTGCTGCACTACCCATGACACGACATCAGGAAGGATGGATGGATGGATGGATGGCTGTTCAAATCTAATAATCTTTTTTCTTATGATTCTTTAAAGGTCAAATGCAAATGGAAAATATTCTTAACTTCCAGTATGTTTTTAAACAAACACTATACTGTACACACTTAACATTGTAAAATATGTTTAGGAAATTATTGTTCAATGAGACCACTTAAGAAAAAAAAGTTTATTATGAAAACTAAGAAGTGAAAAAAGCACAAAAATAAATACTGCATACACCTAAATGATTTTTTTCTTGTTGTCTCATGTGCTTCCTCCAGAAGACAAAAGTTGATAAATTCTGGTGTTGACTTCTTCGTCTTAACTGTAAAAAAAGAAAAACATGGTTACCGGTAATTCAGTCTAGAAACAGTTTTATATGTAGATATATTTTATAAGATATATATACATATATCAAATATATCAGAAACCACAAAGCAGATATTTTTCAAACCAACACAGTGTAATCACTACATGTTTATGTACACACTGTAAGCTGTTGAAGTTATTTGAATTAAAATTCGATTTTTTTATAGACATAAGTGTGTCGACCTGGCTTGTTTTTTTTCTACTAGTATTTAACACATATCTTATATCTCAGAAACCACAAAGCAGATCTTTTTCAAACCAACAAAGTGTAATCACTACATGTTTTTGTGCATACTGTAAGCTGTTGGAGTTATTTGGATTAAAATTTGATTTTTAATAGACATAAGTGTGTCGACCTGGCTTCTTTTTTTTCTACTAGTATTTAACACATATCTTATATCTCAGAAACCACAAAGCAGATATTTTTCAAACTAACAAAATGTAATCACAACATCAGAAAGTTCATTCTCAATGTTTCTCAACATGTTTAATCACAACATGTTCATGTACATACTGTAAGCTGTTGGAGTTATTTGAATTAAAATTCGATTTTTTAATAATTTATTTTCGTAGCACATGTGATAGGTTTGGAATTAGTCAAAACAAATCAATTTAAATCCAGCAGATTTGACCACAACGTGACATTATTAAGGACTTGTTAACCTGAGGAACCCTCGTGGTATAAAGCCAGCTATGAAATATATTTTTTAAGCTTTTATTTAGCTACATTTAAAAGAAAGAACGCCGATCGACCCCACCCGCGCGTGCATGTGATGTGCACGTGTCGACCTACTTTGTTAAATCCAGCTGATTTGACCACAACGTGAAATTATTAAGGAACTGTTAAGCTCAAGCACCCTCTTGATATAACGTCAGCTATGAAATATATTTTTTAAAGCGTTTATTTAGCTACATTATAGAAATAAAGACGGCTCACGTGCGCGCGCGGGGCGCGCGTGCACGTGGCGAAACTACTTTTTTAAATCCTGCCGTTTTGACAACAACGTGAATTTATTAAGGAATAGTTCGGCTTAAGACACATGTTTGCTATAATTTTAAATACAAATAATTGTTTTTACTGTGTTAATCTTGTAAAGTCCTTCGGTGTTTGCTCCCTCGCGGCAGCCACTTCCTCAAACTCAGTCCAGCCTCCAACCCACGGTTCGGGTCCAGCCGGCCTGGACCCTGCTCTGAGATGAGTCCGGAATCTTGACGCGGCGCCGCTCCTCTGTGAGGTGGAAATGCTGTCCAACGCGCGTTTGGCACGCAAATATGACGTCACATCCGACCCGGGCCACCAAGTGGAAAAGGGGCATTAGTAATGGAATTAGCTTCTTCTCTGATGATTCCCAAAGTGCTCAATTCCTTTACAATTTTGTTCATTACTTCCACCACTCCTGGATTCAGGGGGTATTGTCGCACTGGTGGATGTACTCCCCCTTCAATGAGGATTACGAATTTTGGACCTAGGTCTCCGCAGTCGTTTTTGAATCTAGTCACTGAGACAGACTTAATATTTTGTCTCAACTTCTCTTTCCCAGCCGGGGAGAACTCGCTCTCATTTACTCTTTGTTCTGTCACTTCGGGGATATTTACAGGTTTGTACCATTCTCCAAATTCAGGTTTTTCATGTGTGGGCCCTATTTTTACCAACCTTGACTTGAGCATGTCCATGCGTCGGTTTAATGTTCTTCGGTCTTTTTTCGTCTTTTTTAACTCCTTTAAGTCTGTTATTGTTACACTATTCCTTGTCATAGTCCAAACAGCATTTTTTGTACGGTTCTGTTTGCCAATTGAACCATAAGGTGTCCTATTGTCTTTAGGTTTTTGTGGGTCATAGACACCTCTGTCCCAGAGTCTATTAGGTAAGGTCCTCCTTCCACTTTGGCATAGATTTCGTCACCGTCCCAATAAGCATTATCTAGGGTGACCCGCAAGCTTTCGGCCATCATTTAGCTGGCCCCCCATCCCTTTTCAGTCGGGATTCATGGAGGGCCTTTCTTTCATCAGGGGTCATTCTAGCATACTCTTCTGAGGGCACATAGTTGCCCCTTCTTTGAGGTGTTGTGTTAGCTGCTGGAGCTTGAAATCTCCTTTGTTGTTGGTTTCCATAATTCGGTTCTGACTGGGGTCTTGCAGGTTGTTCCTTGTACCGTGGTTCTGGCTGTCTTTGAGGCCCTTTGTATTGTTGTTGTTGTTGTTGTTGTTGAGGGGCCCTAGGGGCTGTTTTTGGTTGTTTCAGGCTTTGTTTCATCTCGTTTTTTTCTTTTCATCCCAATACTGTTGTTCTAGGTCATAAGACTTCACTACCTGATCGATTTGGGGAATCAAGCTCTCATTGGGCATTTTAATGAAGGTCACTTCTCCTCTTCGCCTCCTTGTCACTGCTCTCAGGGCCTTAACATATTTATTTGGAGGAATTGTTCGTTTGAGTTGATACCAGACTGATGTGAGGTGTTGTCCCTGATCCATGCGTGCTTTTGTCCATTGGATTTGAGAATCCTCATCATCTAGATCCTCTAGAACCAGTCTTTCATAGTGATTCTGGGCAGACTCTTCTTTGCTCACTGGGTTTGCGGTGACATGACCCAGCCACAGTTTTCTTGCTGCATCACATTCAGTGGAGCTGATTACCATAGGCCACACGTCTTTAATGTATACTCCTCAACAGTTTCCTTAGGCCATTTTTCCCTCACCAAGGTTTTCAGCATTTTGTACTCACGATATCTGTCAGCATCTGAGCTGGAGATTCAGCTTTGTTCTGCCCGCCGAGGTTCTGGGACTGACTGAGACTCGTAGTACGACTTATCTACCCCTTCTTAACCTGGTACTTCCTCTCTATTATCTGATATCTCATCTCTTGTGTTCATACCTGTTTCTTTGGCATATTTGTAAGCAGCCTTTTTCATTCTCCTCAACAGGGTCACTATAGCCACATAAGCTGTTCTGAAATTGCTGGTTAGGGGTTGGTGAGCAGCCAAGGTAGAGAATGTGGGCATCATTAAAATGTTAGCCCACTCTCCCAAGGTGGCCTTAACTGTCAATCCCACTTTTTCTTCTAACCTGCCTGCCCACACTGATAGAATTTTATAGTAATTTTGGTCAGCTTCAGGGACGTGGACACAACGTCCATCACGAGTTTGTATAGGACCCCATCTTATGTCTCTAGCCATTTTTTCTGATGCTCTGTGTAAATCTATTATTTCAACTGCTTTCTTTCATCCTTTTCTTTGCCCTGCTCTCAGTAACTTAGTTGGTAGGCCCGGTTGGCCCGCTGTTGATTCTAAGCTGGCAGTATCTTCATCATCAGTGCTTTCCTGACTCGGACCTGTACCTGGTTCTTCCTGTGAGCTTTCATCATTGCTCACTTCACTGTCTGCATTCAATGGTTGTATTGTTTTGAGCAGTCTATGCTCCGACCGTTCTTCTAGTGGATCTGCGCCACTCCTTCTTTCTCTGGTGACTGGATTATTTAGATCTTTCCCTGAGGGTTTAATTACGGCCATCTTTGTTTTCCATACATCTTGTGACATTGATGGTTTTTCTCCATCCTCTTCTCCAGATTTCAGGGGTCTTTTGTTCGGTTCCTTTTCTTTCTTTGTTATAGTGGCCAGCACCCTTGCTCTCCGGTCTTCATGCAGGTGAGTGGGGGTCACTATAACCAGTTCCCATAACGCGGCTTCGACCGGCATTCCTTTCGCCAGATATGTTGATGCATTGACAGCAACACATTCAGCTATTTCCCACTGAAGGTCGTGGGACCGCAACCCATCTATGCTCATCACCACGCGCCTGAGGTTGTGTGTGATGGCTCGGTTTACCCCCTTCTCGAGGGCTTCTGCCATTGCTTTCTTGTACCCGTCATTACTTTCTGCCTCTTTATAACTTTTAATTGGCATGTGTATAATGGCATAATATGAGATGTTAGCACCGCTTGTCAAGCTCACGTTTGGCTCGGAACCAACTGTTTTGTGCCCTTAACTGTTCTATCTCACTTTGGTATTCTTGGCCAGCTAACTTGTGTAGGTTCCTCTTAAAGGTTGCATTGTGAACCTTAAATTGGTTATCTGTGAATATCAATAACCCATCGGCATCCAAGGTCCAAGGATTTCCGATCAGTCTATATACTTTAAATCCATTTAGGAAGTTTATGACTTAAGCCTCCTCGGGCATTGCTCGAAGGGTCTTCTTCATCAGGGGTCTTGGCGTTACCCTTGGATGCTCAGGATTTTGTTCTTTATCTCCTTACCCATGATGAGAGTAGCTTTTTGGTCTTGCTCCTAATTCCTGATTAGATGTCCTCCCCGAAGCCACTAAGGGTTTTTTGTCCTCATCCTTTTGGACAAAACTGGGTTCATGTCTTGGTTCAAGATTGTTCTCTTTACTGTACATTTCTTGTGTTTCCCTGGTCATTTCTGAAGGGTCCTTAGCAGGATCTACCAGTGGATTGCAGAACGACAATCTTCGTGGGAATTTTTTACTCATCTCTTCGTCTCTTTCCCAATGTTTTTTCATCTGTTTCACCAAACTCTGAGCAAGGTAATAATAATAATGAATTCAATTTATAATGCACTTTTCATTAGTGAAAATCTCAAATGCTACACACATTGAATGCTACACACATTCATACACCAGTAGCGGCAGACTGCCATGCAAGGTGCTTTCCAGTCCTATCGGGAGCAACTCAGGGTTAAGTGTCTTGCCCAAGGACACAACGACACATGGTGTGAGGAACCGGGGATTGGAACCGCCAACCTTCCGACTGGGGGACGACTGCCATTACCACTACGCCACGGCCGTCCCAAGGTGATCTATGTGGTCTTGAGCTCTTCCTGTATCCGGCCCACCAAACTTTAGGCTCCATTCATTTTCGTCTCCTGTCTCTAGGTTAGTAGCCCATGACTTCCCATTTTCTCTTTTCCGCTTGCTACCGAATCAGAGTTAGACATTGGAGCATTTCTGTATTGGTTCAAGTTTGTTCTGGAACCCCAGTGATCAGGATTTTGGTGAGAGGCTGGGTTTAGCGGGCCTCCCAGTCCACTAACACCTTACATACCTGGTTTCGCTCCGATTGTGTTGCCTACCCATGCGGAGAGGGGTTTTGTTTGTCCATTTTCAGACTTGTTGGTTTCTTGCCCCTCTTTCATATCATCTTCTCCTCCTGAATCTCCTGGAGAGTTTGTTTCAGAGGCTCGTTCACTCGTCGGTTCAAGTCCTCTGTCTTTCATACTGTGCTTGTATAGCCCCATTCTGGCTAGCTCTCCTTCATATTCTTTAAACGTTGAGACCGCTTTTGTCCTGGTACCCAAGGTATACCCGTATATTCCTATGGCTTTGGCTAACATTTTCACCAAAGTGTCGTATTCGATCGTCTGGCTGATCACGGTGGTTATAATTCCACATCTCGGTGCTTCAATCTGTTGTACCCACCATTTTAACCAAAATTTAATTTCTACTTTGGTTCTTATTTTTGCTGGGTCTTTTAATACTATCATCTGACAGCCATGCTTCACTAAAAAGCAGTAGAATGTACCTTTTTCCCTCATGTATTCCACTAGGTTTTGTTGTAGAGTCACAACATCCACCAGTGTGTTACTGTCGCTGAACATTTGCTGGACAAGAGGATGCCAAGTTGTATAACATTGGCCATACAGGAGGACTTGTAGTGATTGCCCTCTTGGTTCTCCTACTGGTTCAGTTTTCTGTTGGTTTGGAATGCCCGTTTTGGACTCATCCTCCATCGTAGCTACTGCTACTAGCTCGGGTTTTGGTTCAGTTGGATCGTTCATTTTGGACTGGTCCACCAGTCCTACTGGTGCCCCTTCAGTGGCCATTTTTCGTTTTTTGTCGTCTCGAGTCGCCTGTTCCACAGAGCCACCCGTGACTCTATTCCTTGCGCTTTGAATGGGAACAGACTGTCTGCTAACTTACCCTTAAACTATGATCAGTAGTCCTTAGTAAGTCCTATTTATCCCACCACTTCCCAGTGGAATTAGGGGTACTCAGCTGGTAGCTAGTCCAACCGAGCTACGAATCCTCCACCCTAGGAGTGTTATGGTTTGGTGCTTGGTCAGTCCACTGACAAACGCCTTTGTCTCTTGGGGGTCTTTATTCTTTAAAAAAGATGTCCCTTTGTGGTCGCCATGTCGTTCTACGCGAGTGAGGTAGCCATAGGACTTTGCAACAAGTCCTCACTCCAACCTACTCCAGTAACGGGTCCGTAACTAATCCTAGCCCACTTGTATTACCCGATATGTCTCCAGATCAGTTAGGATTAAGGCTGAGTCAAGGTAATTCACCCAGACTGTTTACTGTCTAGCATCTACAAGTCACATCCTCATTTCACCCCATGAATAGCTTGACCTTAACAGAATGGAGTCAAATCATACCCCACGGGGAAACATGCATTAACGACAACTTACCTCTTGTAGATTGCAATCAGCCTGACAATGGATCGTTAACACCCTGATGGTTGTTTGCTATTACACAGAGGGCTGAGTGATACTAGCAATAACAACATTGTAAGTGGAGGACAGTTGAACCCTGAGGCCTCCTCCTCTGTTTAATGATGGACGGTTTCTTTTCACAAAGATGGCCTCCTTTACATTGATATTGTTGTTATCTTGAATCAAGTTTCCTATCTTTGAATATCAGGTGAGTCAATGAAAATCCAGATTTGTACGTTTTATGTTACTTTTAATTAATAGTTGCAAGAGTAACAGCTTAAGAACTTCTACTACAAGTTGACCAATTCAGATACATGATTGTCATTCAAAGAGTTAAATGATTCCACAGCTTACTAAAGGTGTCGTTCCACAGGTAGGGCTTTAAGGTGTTTCGAGTTGTAATTGAATTGAGTTGTAATGCAATCAGTAATTTGTATAATCTTCAAAAATGTTGGTTTATTCCACAATAAGTGTTATACCACTGCACTAAAACCATAGATATACGAAAGGATCTTTTGTCGTATATCTCCATATCCTTCACATATACTTATACTTATATTTCCAGGTATTCCCAGAAATGGACCGCAATGATCCTTAAAAAATCCCAAAATCCCCAAATCCGGATACTTATCTTTGGCAGACCCTTGACGAATAACAGCCACATTTATTTTGGATCTGCCGAAGATAAGTATCCAGATTTTGGGATTTTTTAAGGATCATTGCGGTCCATTTCCGGGAATATCCGAACACAGATCCTTCCGTATATCTATGGTTTTAGTGCAGTGTACTTCCATCATAAACAGTTTAATCCATTAAAGTGTTATAATTCCATCAGGAAAATATTGTTTTATAATCCTCTAGGAAAAACTTGTTTTAATCCATGTTATTTGTTCCACAAAAAATCTTCAATCAGGAAAAATAATATTCCACAGAAAATCAGCTTTAATCCATTAAAGTTGTAAGAGTGGCACCTGCTGCAGCTCCAAGATGGCCACCAATTGTCCACAGCTGACGGTCATCCACCTGACGAGCTACACCTCTACTTAAGGCTGCAGTCGAGTTCTGCTCTTCGCTGAAGCATTCTATGCCATACTTGCCCTCGGATTCTCCTGGTTCCAGCTCTTTGCTTGTCGTGCTTTGCCCTCCAGCCACTTGCCTGCCTCACTCGCCCTTTGGGACTCCATCTCAAGGACTTAAGGACTCTCTGGGACCATCCTCCTCTCTTCATCCATAAGGAAAAACAACAACAACAAACAAACAGGATCAATTACCCTGGAAGACTTTTCTGATCAAACCCATCTGACTGTCTGTTTTTTCATCTTCCAGGAAACTCAGAGGACCCATGTACATTTGTAAATAGTAATTCCCCACTGTAAATAATAAACACTGTTACTTGCACCTTTTTGTCTTGTGTCGTTCTAGGTCTCGTTACCAACTGGGTTACCTTTTGAGATCTTAACAGTTAATGCTTCAGCCATACTAAAACCCAGAACGAGACCATGAACGCACAAGCTTCCTCCTCGCAGGCCATAAGCCAGACTCCAGAGGAGTTGCTGAAACAAGTATTAACTCAACAACAAAAAACCCAATCTGACATGCTAGTACTCGGAGGTATGGTTAATTCAGTACTGAAGCAACTTGCTTCTCCTCTCACAGCTCCTGCTGCCACCTCAGCCTCAAACCCTCCCAGCACCAGTTCAAACAATAACTCTCCTTCTCCTCAGCAGTTGCTGGTTAAACCATCTGAGCTCTTCTCAGGAGACCCAGCGTCATGTGAGGGTTTTCTCCTACAGTGCAAACTCGCCTTCAAAGGAGCTCCTTAGCTCTACTCCACGGACATCGCTAAGATAACATATCTGAACAGTCAGCTTTCAGGTAAAGCTCTCCAATGGGCATCTTCTTACCTCCACAACCAAGATTTGGACTTTGTGTCATTCGACCAGTTTCTGAACGAGTTCCGCAGGATTTTTGACCGGCCATTGCAACAACCCAATGCAGAGAAGCGTTTGTTGGGATTATGTCAGGGCAGACGACCCGTCTCTGAACACGCTCTGGACTTCCGCATTCTCGCGGCTCAAACGGGATGGAACGACAGGGCGTTTCAAGGTACATTTTTGAATTCTCTCTCTGATTATGTCAAGGACCAGATTGCAGCAAGGGACGAGCCTCCTAACTTCGACGCGCTAATAAGTTTGGCAATCTCCATTGACGAACGCTTCTGGGAACGTCGTCGAGAACGGGACTACAATTACCAGAGACCCAACACTTCCGGTTTCTCCACGTCATCAGGTGGGGACAATAATTTCAGTCACAACTCCCGAAGCTCTCTACCACCATCTACTGGATCTCAGCTAGCATTACCTGCACCTGAACCAATGTAGATTGGCAGAACTAATTTAACAGCAAGTGAAAGACAGAGACGTAGGACTGCTAACCTGTGCATGTATTGTGGAAACGAGGGACATTATGTTGCTTCTTGCCCACTTTTGGGAAAAGACAACGCCCGCCAATAGAACGGAAGTTATTGGTGGGCACTTCCTCTTTCACTTCCATGCGCAGATTGATTTTACCTACGGTTATTCAGTTCAAACAAAACCGTTTTCCTGTGTCAGCATTAATTGACTCTGGTGCTGAACAAAATTTAATTAGTCATGATTTAGTCGAGAAATTCTCTCTCCCCGTTCTGGACATTGACCCAGTTTCTATTACTGGAGTAACTGGGGAGACTTTAGCGCAGATCCGTTTTAAGACTGGAGATTTGCATTTAATCACATCTGGTAATCACCATGAATTTGTTAGTTTCTTTGTGTTTGATTCACCCGACACTCAAATGATTTTAGGGTTTCCCTGGTTAAAGAACCATAATCCCCACATCAATTGGGAGTTTGGCCGAATAGAGAAATGGAGTGACAAGTGTTTGAAGAATTGCCTTCGTTCAGGCATCTCCAACCCTTTAACCAGTGTACAAGAAGCCGAGAACATTGATCTATCCACCATTCCCCCCATGTATCATGATCTGTCGCCTGTATTCAGTAAAGTGAAGGCTCTCTCTCTTCCTCCCCATCGTCCCTATGACTGTGCCATCGACCTCCTTCCCGGGGCTCCTCTGCCATCTAGCCGTTTATATCACCTCTCGGGTCCTGAACGGGGATCCATGAAATCCTACATCGAGGAGTCTTTGGATTCAGGTATCATCCGCCCTTCTACTTCTCCACTGGGAGCAGGGTTCTTTTTTGTTTCTAAGAAAGACAAGACACTACGCCCTTGTATTGACTATCGGGGTTTGAACAGTATTACTGTAAAGAACAAGTACCCCTTACCACTACTTGACTCAGTCCATGAGCAGCTGCAACCAACCACTATCTTCTCCAAGTTGGACCTACGAAATGCTTATCACCTCGTCCGTATCCGAGAGGGTGACGAATGGAAAACAGCCTTTAAGACACCCGTGGGACACTTTGAGTATCTCGTCATGCCTTTTGGCCTCACCAATGCTCCTGCAGTGTTTCAAGCACTAGTCAACGATGTTTTGAGAGATTTTATTGGTGATTTTGTGTTTGTTTACTTGGACGATATTCTCATTTATTCCAGGAATGAGGATGAACACGTCGCTCATGTCCGGACGGTGCTCCAAAGACTGTATGAGAACCAACTTTTTGTAAAAGGTGAAAAATGTGCTTTTCACACTTCTTCTGTTGCTTTTTTGGGTTTTATCTTTGGAGAAGGACACTACAGGGCAGACCCTGAGAAGACAAAGGCAGTGGTGGAGTGGCCGATCCCTGAGACTAGGAAGCAACTGCAACGGTTCTTGGGTTTTGCAAACTTCTACCGACGCTTTATCAAGGACTACAGTCGCATCGCAGCACCTCTGTCACAACTCACATCCACCAACAGAAACTTCAGATGGACCCCGGAAGCCAACTCTGCTTTTGGTAAGCTAAAACAGCTTTTTTCATCCACACCCATCCTTTGTCATCCAGACATCACTCGTCAGTTTATCCTGGAGGTGGATGCTTCTGACACTGGGGTAGGAGCCGTTTTGTCGCAGAGGTCAACTTTGGACAACAAGGTGCACCCATGTGCGTTTTTCTCTCGCCGTCTGTCTCCAGCTGAACGGAATTATGATGTGGGCAACAGAGAACTACTCGTTGTGAAACTGTCACTAGAGGAGTGGCGTCACTGGCTTGAGGGCACTGAATTGCCTTTTCTTATTTGGACTGACCATAAGAATCTCACTTATCTCAGGGAAGCCAAACGTCTAAATCCCAGGCAGGCACGCTGGTCACTGTTTTTCAACAGATTCAATTACACACTGACTTTCAGACCTGGGTCTAAGAATGTTAAACCCGATGCTTTGTCTCGCCAGTTTTCTCCTCCAGATGTCCCAGAGGTTGAGGAGAACATCTTACCCCCGACTTGCATCGTTGGGGTACTCACCTGGCCCATTGCCCAGGAGGTTCG
>JBBPBX010053141.1:0-19453 GCA_038048925.1 Garcialebias charrua
TGAGCTGAAACTTGGTATGGTGATAGCTGACAATGTTTCCTATCATATTCCGTATCAAAATCAAAAATCCAAGATGGCCGCCATAGCTACTTTCAAATGGCTATAACTCGGCCATCTTTATACATAGAGAGCTGAAATTTGGTGAGGTTGTAGCTGAAGACATCCTCTATCACGTACGGAAACCAAAAATAAAAATCCAAGATGGCCGCCATAGCTACATTCAAATGGCTTTAACTCGACCATCTTTATACATAGAGAGCTGAAATTTGGTGAGATTGTAGCTGAAGACATCCTCTATCACGTACCAAAACCAAAAATAAAAATCCAAGATGGCCGCCATAGCTAAGAAGAAAAAATGTCATAACTTAGCCATCTTTATACATAGAGAGCTGAAATTTTGTGATGTTGTAGCTGACGACATTCTCTATCACGTACAAAAAACAAAAATAAAAATCCAAGATGGCCGCCATAGCTAAATGACAAAAAATGCCATAACTCAGCCATTTTTAGAGCTATTGAGACAAAATTTGGCAACTTAGTAGCTGAGAATGAGCTCTAATAAACCCTGATTAAAAATTAAAAAATCCAAGATGGCCGCCTTATCTAAAAGATAAAAACACCATAATTCGGCCATTTTTAATGCTATTTAGTTAAAATTTGGTGTAATCGTAGCTGAAAATGAACCCAAACACCTTTACTATCATTTCAAGAATTGTATTTGGCTCCGTGATATGTGCTATTAACATTTGGAGCCATTTGTATTCAGGATGGCTGCTAACGGGCAGTAGCCTGGCAGCCCCCGTCGAAGTTTCTCCAGGAACTTTCTAGTTGGGGGCTGCCAATGCATTGTAAATGCTTGGAAGCAACCTATTGTTATCCACCCAATAAGGGTTTTTTTATTATTATTGGGGGCTGCCAATGCATTGTAAATGCTTGGAAGCAACCTATTGTTATCCACCCAATAAGGGTTTCTTTATTTATTGGGGGCTGCCAATGCATTGTAAATGCTTGGAAGCAACCTATTGTTATCCACCCAATAAGGGTTTCTTTATTTATTTATTTATTTATTTATTTATTATTCTTCCGTCTCCGTTAATGCGGCTCGTACCGTAACGTGCACCCCCACAAAAGTTATATCAAAACGACCGGCCCGACTCCGAGATGTGTGCTATTACTTTTCTAAGCAATCGGAGTTACCACGGCGAAATATTTTGCTAACAAAAATCGTAAATTTCCCATAGGAAATGAATGGGACCTTGAGTTTTCAGAGAAACTGAGTAACATAGGGCGCCATTTTGGTTCAATATACAAGGCAATTTACAAGGCAGGTTCAATACACAAGCTAGTTAGGTGAGGCGGCCATTTTGACTCAAACAATCTAATTAGGTGAGTCGGCCATTTTGATTCAAACTAGCTAATTAGGTGAGTCGGCCATTTTGAATCAAACTAGCTACTTAGTTTAGTCGGCCAATATACAAGGCAGGTTCAATACACAAGTTCATTAGGTGAGTCGGCCATTTTGAATCAAACTAGCTAATTAGATGAGTCGGCCATTTTGATTCAAACTAGCTAATTAGGGAAGTCGGCCATTTTGAATCAAACTAGCTAATTAGGTGAGTCGGCCATTTTGAATCAAACTAGATAATTAGGTGAGTCTGCCATTTTGAATCAAACTAGCTAAGTAGGTGAGTCGGCCATTTTGAATCAAACTAGCTAATTAGTTGAGTCGGCCATTTTGAATCAAACTAGCTAATTAGGTGAGTCGGCCATTTTGAATCAAACTAGCTAATTAGGTGAGTCGGCCATTTTGAATCAAACTAGCTAATTAGGTGAGTCGGCCATTTTGAATCAAACTAGCTAATTAGGTGAGTCGGCCATTTTGAATCAAACTAGCTAATTAGGTGAGTCGGCCATTTTGAATCAAACTAGCTAATTAGGTGAGTCGGCCATTTTGAATCAAACTAGCTAATTAGGTGAGTCGGCCATTTTGAATCAAACTAGCTAATTAGGTGAGTCGGCCATTTTGAATCAAACTAGCTAATTAGGTGAGTCGGCCATTTTGAATCAAACTAGCTCATTAGGTGAGTCGGCCATTTTGAATCAAACTAGCTAATTAGGTGAGTCGGCCATTTTGAATCAAACTAGCTAATTAGGTGAGTCGGCCATTTTGAATCAAACTAGCTAATTAGGTGAGTCGGCCATTTTGAATCAAACTAGCTAATTAGGTGAGTCGGCCATTTTGAATCAAACTAGCTAATTAGGTGAGTCGGCCATTTTGAATCAAACTAGCTAATTAGGTGAGTCGGCCATTTTGAATCAAACTAGCTAATTAGGTGAGTCGGCCATTTTGAATCAAACTAGCTAATTAGGTGAGTCGGCCATTTTGAATCAAACTAGCTAATTAGGTGAGTCGGCCATTTTGAATCAAACTAGCTAATTAGGTGAGTCGGCCATTTTGAATCAAACTAGCTAATTAGGTGAGTCGGCCATTTTGAATCAAACTAGCTAATTAGGTGAGTCGGCCATTTTGAATCAAACTAGCTAATTAGGTGAGTCGGCCATTTTGAATCAAACTAGCTAATTAGGTGAGTCTGCCATTTTGAATCAAACTAGCTAATTAGGTGAGTCGGCCATTTTGAATCAAACTAGCTAATTAGGTGAGTCGGCCATTTTGAATCAAACTAGCTAATTAGGTGAATCGGCCATTTTGAATCAAACTAGCTAATTAGTTGAGTCGGCCATTTTGAATCAAATTAGCTAATTAGGTGAGTCTGCCATTTTGAATGAAACTAGCTTATTAGGTGAGTCGGCCATTTTGAATGAAACTAGCTAATTAGGTGAGTCGGCCATTTTGAATCAAACTAGCTAATTAGGTGAGTCGGCCATTTTGAATCAAACTAGCTAATTAGGTGAGTCGGCCATTTTGAATCAAACTAGCTAATTAGGTGAGTCGGCCATTTTGAATCAAACTAGCTAATTAGGTGAGTCGGCCATTTTGAATCAAACTAGCTAATTAGGTGAGTCGGCCATTTTGAATCAAACTAGCTAATTAGGTGAGTCGGCCATTTTGAATCAAACTAGCTAATTAGGTGAGTCGGCCATTTTGAATCAAACCAGCTAATTAGGTGAGTCGGCCATTTTGAATCAAACCAGCTAATTAGGTGAGTCGGCCATTTTGAATCAAACCAGCTAATTAGGTGAGTCGGCCATTTTGAATCAAACCAGGTAATTAGGTGAGTTGGCCATTTTGAATCAAACCAACTAATTAGGTGAGTCGGCCATTTTGAATTAAACAAGCAAATTAGGTGAAGCGGCCATTTGAACAAGCAAATTAGGTGAAGCGGCCATTTTGATGGATATATGGAACTTATATTTGGCAAATGGGTAGCTGACAATGATCCCTAATAAATTTCAATTGAAAATCCAATTTCCAAGATGGCCGACAACGCAAAAAAGTCAAAATACTGTAAAATGGTCAATTTTAGTGATATTGAGCTGAAACTTGGTATGGTGATAGCTGACAATGTTTCCTATCATATTCCATATCAAAATCAAAAATCCAAGATGGCCGCCATAGCTACTTTCAAATGGCTATAACTCGGCCATCTTTATACATAGAAAGCTGAAATTTGGTGAGGTTGTAGCTGAAGACATCCTCTATCACGTACGGAAACCAAAAATGAAAATCCAAGATGGCCGCCATAGCTACATTCAAATGGCTTTAACTCAGCCATCTTTATACATAGAGAGCTGAAATTTGGTGAGGTTGTAGCTGAAGACATTCTGTATTACGTACCGAAACCAAAAATAAAAATCCAAGATGGCCGCCATAGCTAAAAGAGAAAAAATGCCATAACTCAGCCATCTTTACACATAGAGAGCTGAAATTTGGCGAGGTTGTAGCTGAAGACATTCTGTATTACGTACCGAAACCAAAAATAAAAATCCAAGATGGCCGCCATAGCTAAAAAAGAAAAATGCCATAACTCAGCCATCTTTATACATAGAGAGCTGAAATTTGGTGATGTTATAGCTGACGACATTCTCTATCACGTACAAAAAACAAAAATAAAAATCCAAGATGGCCGCCATAGCTAAAAGACAAAAAATGCCATAACTCTGCCATTTTTAGAGCTATTGAGACAAAAGTTGGCAACTTAGTAGCTGAGAATGAGCTCTAATAAACCCTGATTGAAAATTAAAAATTCCAAGATGGCCGCCTTATCTAAAAGATAAAAAACACCATAATTCGGCCATTTTTAATGCTATTTAGCTGAAATTTGGTGTAATGTTAGCTGAAAGTGAACCCAAACACCTTTCACTATCATTTCAAGATTTTAATTTAGCTCTGTGATGTGTGCTATGAACATTTAGAGCCATTAGGATTCAGGATGGCTGCTTGCGGGCAGTAGCCTGGCAGCCCCCGTCGAAGTTTCTCCAGGAACTTTCTAGTTGGGGGCTGCCAATGCATTGTAAATGCTTGGAAGCAACCTATTGTTATCCACCCAATAAGGGTTTCTTTATTTATTTATTTATTTATTTATTATTCTTCCGTCTCCGTTAATGCGGCTCGTACCGTAACGTGCACCCCCACAAAAGTTATATCAAAACGACCGGCCCGACTCCGAGATGTGTGCTATTACTTTTCTAAGCAATCGGAGTTACCACGGCGAAATATTTTGCTAACAAAAATCGTAAATTTCCCATAGGAAATGAATGGGACCTTGAGTTTTCAGAGAAACTGAGTAACATAGGGCGCCTAGGCCATTTTGAATCAAACCAACTAATTAGGTGAGTCTGCCATTTTGAATCAAACCAGCTAATTAGGTGAGTCGGCCATTTTGAATCAAACCAGTAATTAGGTGAGTCGGCCATTTTGAATCAAACCAACTAATTAGGTGAGTCGGCCATTTTGAATCAAACTAGTTAATTAGGTAAGTCGGCCATTTTGAATCAAACCAGCTAATTAGGTGAGTCGGCCATTTTGAATCAAACCAGCTAATTAGGTGAGTCGGCCATTTTGAATCAAACCAGCTAATTAGGTGAGTCGGCCATTTTGAATCAAACCAGCTAATTAGGTGAGTCGGCCATTTTGAATCAAACCAGCTAATTAGGTGAGTCGGCCATTTTGAATCAAACCAGCTAATTAGGTGAGTCGGCCATTTTGAATCAAACCAGCTAATTAGGTGAGTCGGCCATTTTGAATCAAACCAGCTAATTAGGTGAGTCGGCCATTTTGAATCAAACCAGCTAATTAGGTGAGTCGGCCATTTTGAATCAAACCAGCTAATTAGGTGAGTCGGCCATTTTGAATCAAACCAGCTAATTAGGTGAGTCGGCCATTTTGAATCAAACCAGCTAATTAGGTGAGTCGGCCATTTTGAATCAAACCAGCTAATTAGGTGAGTCGGCCATTTTGAATCAAACCAACTAATTAGGTGAGTCGGCCATTTTGAATCAAACTAGTTAATTAGGTAAGTCGGCCATTTTGAATCAAACCAGCTAATTAGGTGAGTCGGCCATTTTGAATCAAACCAGCTAATTAGGTGAGTCGGCCATTTTGAATCAAACCAGTTAATTAGGTGAGACGGCCATTTTGAATCAAACCAGCTAATTAGGTGAGTCGGCCATTTTGAATCAAACCAGCTAATTAGGTGAGTCGACCATTTTGAATCAAACCAGCTAATTAGGTGAGTCGGCCATTTTGAATTAAACAAGCAAATTAGGTGAAGCGGCCATTTGAACAAGCAAATTAGGTGAAGCGGCCATTTTGATGGAGATATGGAACTTATATTTGGCAAATGGGTAGCTGACAATGATCCCTAATAAATTTCAATTGAAAATCCAATTTCCAAGATGGCCGACAACGCAAAAAAGTCAAAATACTATAAAATGGTCAATTTTAGTGATATTGAGCTGAAACTTGGTATGGTGATAGCTGACAATGTTTCCTATCATATTCCATATCAAAATCAAAAATCCAAGATGGCCGCCATAGCTACTTTCAAATGGCTTAAACTCGGCCATCTTTATACATAGAAAGCTGAAATTTGGTGAGGTTGTAGCTGAAGACATCCTCTATCACGTACGGAAACCAAAAATAAAAATCCAAGATGGCCGCCATAGCTACATTCAAATGGCTTTAACTCGGCCATCTTTATACATAGAGAGCTGAAATTTGGTGAGATTGTAGCTGAAGACATCCTCTATCACGTACCGAAACCAAAAATAAAAATCCAAGATGGCCGCCATAGCTAAAAAAGAAAAAATGCCATAACTTGGCCATCTTTATACATAGAGAGCTGAAATTTGGTGATGTTGTAGCTGACGACATTCTTTATCACGTACAAAAAAACAAAAATAAAAATCCAAGATGGCCGCCATAGCTAAAAGACAAAAAATGCCATAACTCAGCCTTTTTTAGAGCTATTGAGACAAAAATTGGCAACTTAGTAGCTGAGAATGAGCTCTAATAAACCCTGATTGAAAATTAAAAAATCCAAGATGGCCGCCTTATCTAAAAGATAAAAAACACCATAATTCGGGCATTTTTAATGCTATTTAGCTGAAATTTGGTGTAATGTTAGCTAAAAGTGAAACCAAACACCTTTCACTATCATTTCAAGATTTTAATTTAGCTCTGTGATGTGTGCTATGAACATTTAGAGCCATTAAGATTCAGGATGGCTGCTAGCGGCCAGTAGCCTGGCAGCCCCCGTCGAAGTTTCTCTAGGAACTTTCTAGTTATTTATTTATTATTCTTCCGTCTCCGTTAATGCGGCTCGTACCGTAACGTGCACCCCCACAAAAGTTATATCAAAACGACCGGCCCGACTCCGAGATGTGTGCTATTACTTTTCTAAGCAATCGGAGTTACCATCGCGAAATATTTTGCTAACAAAAATCGTAAATTTCCCATAGGAAATGAATGGGACTTAACTTTTCAGAGAAACTGAGTTACATAGGGCGCCATTTTGGTTCAATATACAAGGCAATATACAAGGCAGGTTCAATACACAAGCTAGTTAGGTGAGTCGGCCATTTTGAATAGAACTAGCTAATTAGGTGAGTCGGCCATTTTGAATCAACCAAGCTCATTAGGTGAGGCGGCCATTTTGAATCAGGGCGCCATCTTGGTTCAATATACAAGGCAATATACAGGGCAGGTTCAATACACAAGCTACTTAGGTGAGACGGCCATTTTGAATCAAACTAGCTAATTAGGTGAGTCGGCCATTTTGAATCAAAGTAGCTAATTAGGTGAGGCGGCCATTTTGAATCAACCAAGCTCATTAGGTGAGGCGGCCATTTTGAATCAGGGCGCCATCTTGGTTCAATATACAAGGCAATATACAAGGCAGGTTCAATACACAAGCTAATTAGATGAGACGGCCATTTTGGATGAAACTAGCTAATTAGGTGAGTCGGCCATTTTGAATCAAACTAGCTAATTAGGTGAGTCGGCCATTTTGAATCAAACAAGATAATTAGGTGAGTCGGCCATTTTGAATCAAACTAGCTAATTAGGTGAGTCTGCCATTTTGAATCAAACTAGCTAATTAGGTGAGTCGGCCATTTTGAATCAAACTAGCTAATTAGGTGAGTCGGCCATTTTGAATCAAACTAGCTAATTAGGTGAGTCGGCCATTTTGAATCAAACTAGCTAATTAGGTGAGTCGGCCATTTTGAATCAAACTAGCTAATTAGGTGAGTCGGCCATTTTGAATCAAACTAGCTAATTAGGTGAGTCGGCCATTTTGAATCAAACTAGCTAATTAGGTGAGTCGGCCATTTTGAATCAAACTAGCTAATTAGGTGAGTCGGCCATTTTGAATCAAACTAGCTAATTAGGTGAGTCGGCCATTTTGAATCAAACAAGCTCATTAGGTGAGACGGCCATTTTGAATCAAACAAGCACATTAGGTGAGGCGGCCATTTTGAATCAAACAACCTCATTAGGTGAGACGGCCATTTTGGATCAACCAAGCACATTAGGTGAGGCGGCCATTTTGAATCAAACTAGCTAATTAGATGAGGTGGCCATTTTGAATCAAACTAGCTAATTAGGTGAGGCGGCCATTTTGAATCAAACATGCTCATTAGGTGAGACGGCCATTTTGAATCAAACAAGTTCATTAGGTGAGGCGGCCATTTTGAATCAAACAAGCTCTTTAGGTGAGGCGGCCATTTTGAATCAAACAACCTCATTAGGTGAGACGGCCATTTTGAATCAAACAAGCTCATTAGGTGAGGCGGCCATTTTGAATCAAACTAGCTAATTAACTGAGGTGGCCATTTTGTATTAGCCTAACATGCTAGTTAGCTTAGCATTAGCTTCACCCGTTAGCATATGAGATAACACCAGAAACTTGTTCAGCGTGGTCTGTTGAGTCACCTGTGTAAGTTTGGTTGGAAAATAAGGTGTTAGCCTAGCATGCTAGTTAGCTTAGCATTAGCTTCACCCGTTAGCATGTGAGATAACACCAGAAACTTGTTCAGCGTGGTCTGTTGAGTCACCTGTGTAAGTTTGGTTGGAAAATAAGGTGTTAGCCTAGCATGCTAGTTAGCTTAGCATTAGCTTCACCCGTTAGCATGTGAGATAACACCAGAAACTTGTTCAGCGTGGTCTGTTGAGTCACCTGTGTAAGTTTGGTTGAAAAATAAGGTGTTAGCCTAGCATGCTAGTTAGCTTAGCATTAGCTTCACCCGTTAGCATGTGAGATAACACCAGAAACTTGTTCAGCGTGGTCTGTTGAGTCACCTGTGTAAGTTTGGTTGAAAAATAAGGTGTTAGCCTAGCATGCTAGTTAGCTTAGCATTAGCTTCACCCGTTAGCATGTGAGATAACACCAGAAACTTGTTCAGCGTGGTCTGTTGAGTCACCTGTGTAAGTTTGGTTGAAAAATAAGGTGTTAGCCTAGCATGCTAGTTAGCTTAGCATTAGCTTCACCCGTTAGCATGTGAGATAACACCAGAAACTTGTTCAGCGTGGTCTGTTGAGTCACCTGTGTAAGTTTGGTTGAAAAATAAGGTGTTAGCCTAGCATGCTAGTTAGCTTAGCATTAGCATCACCCGTTAGCATGTGAGATAACACCAGAAACTTGTTCAGCGTGGTCTGTTGAGTCACCTGTGTAAGTTTGGTTGGAAAATAAGGTGTTAGCCTAGCATGCTAGTTAGCTTAGCATTAGCTTCACCCGTTAGCATGTGAGATAACACCAGAAACTTGTTCAGCGTGGTCTGTTGAGTCACCTGTGTAAGTTTGGTTGAAAAATAAGGTGTTAGCCTAGCATGCTAGTTAGCTTAGCATTAGCTTCACCCGTTAGCATGTGAGATAACACCAGAAACTTGTTCAGCGTGGTCTGTTGAGTCACCTGTGTAAGTTTGGTTGAAAAATAAGGTGTTAGCCTAGCATGCTAGTTAGCTTAGCATTAGCATCACCCGTTAGCATGTGAGATAACACCAGAAACTTGTTCAGCGTGGTCTGTTGAGTCACCTGTGTAAGTTTGGTTGGAAAATAAGGTGTTAGCCTAGCATGCTAGTTAGCTTAGCATTAGCTTCACCCGTTAGCATGTGAGATAACACCAGAAACTTGTTCAGCGTGGTCTGTTGAGTCACCTGTGTAAGTTTGGTTGGAAAATAAGGTGTTAGCCTAGCATGCTAGTTAGCTTAGCATTAGCTTCACCCGTTAGCATGTGAGATAACACCAGAAACTTGTTCAGCGTGGTCTGTTGAGTCACCTGTGTAAGTTTGGTTGAAAAATAAGGTGTTAGCCTAGCATGCTAGTTAGCTTAGCATTAGCTTCACCCGTTAGCATGTGAGATAACACCAGAAACTTGTTCAGCGTGGTCTGTTGAGTCACCTGTGTAAGTTTGGTTGAAAAATAAGGTGTTAGCCTAGCATGCTAGTTAGCTTAGCATTAGCTTCACCCGTTAGCATGTGAGATAACACCAGAAACTTGTTCAGCGTGGTCTGTTGAGTCACCTGTGTAAGTTTGGTTGGAAAATAAGGTGTTAGCCTAGCATGCTAGTTAGCTTAGCATTAGCTTCACCCGTTAGCATGTGAGATAACACCAGAAACTTGTTCAGCGTGGTCTGTTGAGTCACCTGTGTAAGTTTGGTTGGAAAATAAGGTGTTAGCCTAGCATGCTAGTTAGCTTAGCATTAGCATCACCCGTTAGCATTTGAGATAACACCAGAAACTTGTTCAGTGTGGTCTGTTGAGTCACCTGTGTAAGTTTGGTTGGAAAATAAGGTGTTAGCCTAGCATGCTAGTTACTGTTTGTATTCAGGATAGCTGCTAGCGGGCAGTAGCCTGGCAGCCCCCGTCGAAGTTTCTCCAGGAACTTTCTAGTTTATTTATTATTATTCCGTCTCCGTTAATGCGGCTCGTACCGTAACGTGTACCCCCACAAAAGTTATATCAAAACGACCGGCCCGACTCCGAGATGTGTGCTATTACTTTTCTAAGCAATCGGAGTTACCATCGCGAAATATTTTGCTAACAAAAATCGTAAATTTCCCATAGGAAATGAATGGGACTTAACTTTTTAAAGAAACTGAGTCACATAGGGCGCCATTTTGGTTCAATATACAAGGCAATATACAAGGCAGGTTCAATACACAAGCTCATTAGGTGAGTCGGCCATTTTGAATCTAACTAGCTAATTAGATGAGTCGGCCATTTTGAACCAAACTAGCTAGTTAGGTGAGTCGGCCATTTTGAATCAAACAAGATAATTAGGTGAGTCTGCCATTTTGAATCAAACTAGCTAATTAGGTGAGTCGGCCATTTTGAATCAAACTAGCTAATTAGGTGAGACGGCCATTTTGAATCAAACTAGCTAATTAGGTGAGTCGGCCATTTTGAATCAAACAACATAATTAAGTGAGTCGGCCATTTTGAATCAAACTAGCTACTTAGTTGAGTCGGCCAATATACAAGGTAGGTTCAATACACAAGCTAATTAGGTGAGTCGGCCATTTTGAATCAAACTAGCTAATTAGGTAAGGCGGCCATTTTGAATCAAACTAGCTAATTAGGTGAGTCGGCCATTTTGAATCAAACTAGCTAATTAGGTGAGTCGGCCATTTTGAATCAAACTAGCTAATTAGGTGAGTCGGCCATTTTGAATCAAACTAGCTAATTAGGTGAGTCGGCCATTTTGAATCAAACTAGCTAATTAGGTGAGTCGGCCATTTTGAATCAAACTAGCTAATTAGGTGAGTCGGCCATTTTGAATCAAACTAGCTAATTAGGTGAGTCGGCCATTTTGAATGAAACTAGCTAATTAGGTGAGTCGGCCATTTTGAATCAAACTAGCTAATTAGGTGAGTCGGCCATTTTGAATCAAACTAGCTAATTAGGTGAGTCGGCCATTTTGAATCAAACTAGCTAATTAGGTGAGTCGGCCATTTTGAATCAAACTAGCTAATTAGGTGAGTCGGCCATTTTGAATCAAACTAGCTAATTAGGTGAGTCGGCCATTTTGAATCAAACTAGCTAATTAGGTGAGTCGGCCATTTTGAATCAAACTAGCTAATTAGGTGAGTCGGCCATTTTGAATCAAACTAGCTAATTAGGTGAGTCGGCCATTTTGAATCAAACTAGCTAATTAGGTGAGTCGGCCATTTTGAATCAAACTAGCTAATTAGGTGAGTCGGCCATTTTGAATCAAACTAGCTAATTAGGTGAGTCGGCCATTTTGAATCAAACTAGCTAATTAGGTGAGTCGGCCATTTTGAATCAAACTAGCTAATTAGGTGAGTCGGCCATTTTGAATCAAACTAGCTAATTAGGTGAGTCGGCCATTTTGAATCAAACTAGCTAATTAGGTGAGTCGGCCATTTTGAATCAAACTAGCTAATTAGGTGAGTCGGCCATTTTGAATCAAACTAGCTAATTAGGTGAGTCGGCCATTTTGAATCAAACTAGCTAATTAGGTGAGTCGGCCATTTTGAATCAAACTAGCTAATTAGGTGAGTCGGCCATTTTGAATCAAACTAGCTAATTAGGTGAGTCGGCCATTTTGAATCAAACTAGCTAATTAGGTGAGTCGGCCATTTTGAATCAAACTAGCTAATTAGGTGAGTCGGCCATTTTGAATCAAACTAGCTTATTAGGTGAGTCGGCCATTTTGAATGAGGCGTCCATTTTTAATCAAACAAGCAAATTAGGTGAAACGGCCATTTTGAATGAGATATACAACTTATATTTGGCAAATAGGTAGCTGACAATGATCCCTAATAGATTTCAATTGAAAATCCGACTTCCAAGATGGCCGACAACGTAAAAAAGTCAAAATACTATAAAATGGTCAATTTTAGTGATATTTAGCTGAAACTTGGTATGGTGATAGCTGAGAATGTTTCCTATCAAATGCCATATCAAAATCAAAAATCCAAGATGGCCGCCATAGCTACTTTCAAATGGCTTAAACTCGGCCATCTTTATACATAGAGAGCTGAAATTTGGTGAGGTTGTAGCTGAAGACATCCTCTATCACGTACGGAAACCAAAAATAAAAATCCAAGATGGCCGCCATAGCTACATTCAAATGGCTTTAACTCGACCATCTTTATACATAGAGAGCTGAAATTTGGTGAGATTGTAGCTGAAGACATCCTCTATCACGTACCAAAACCAAAAATAAAAATCCAAGATGGCCGCCATAGCTAAGAAGAAAAAATGTCATAACTCGGCCATCTTTATACATAGAGAGCTGAAATTTGGTGATGTTGTAGCTGACGACATTCTCTATCACGTACAAAAAACAAAAATAAAAATCCAAGATGGCCGCCATAGCTAAATGACAAAAAATGCCATAACTCGGCCATTTTTAGAGCTATTGAGACAAAAGTTGGTAACTTAGTAGCTGAGAATGAGCTCTAATAAACCCTGATTGAAAATTAATGGGCTCACCACCTGTGGGAGGGGCCAAAGGGGTCGGGTGCAATGTGAGATGGGTGGCGGCCGAGGGCGGGGACCCTGGCGGTCTGATCCTCGGCTACAGAAGCTGGCCATTGGGACATGGAATGTCACCTCTCTGGTGGGGAAGGAGCCTGAGCTAGTGTGTGAGGTTGAGAGGTTCCGACTAGAAATAGTCGGACTCACCTCAACGCATGGCTCTGGCTCTGGAACCAGTTTCCTTGAGAGGGGTTGGACACTCTTCCACTCTGGAGTTGCCCCTGGTGAGAGGCGCCGAGCAGGAGTGGGCATACTGGTTGCCCCCCATCTTGGTGCCTGTACGTTGGGGTTCACCCCGGTGAACGAGAGGGTAGCCTCCCTTCGCCTACGTGTGGGGGGACGGGCTCTGACTGTTGTTTGTGCCTATGCACCAAACGGCAGCTCAGACTACCCACCCTTTTTGGAGTCCTTGGAGGGGGTATTGGAGAGTGCGCCTCCTGGGGACTCCCTTGTTCTACTGGGGGACTTCAACGCTCACGTGGGCAATGACAGTGAGACCTGGAGGGGTGTGGTTGGGAGGAACGGCCCCCCTGATCTGAACCAGAGTGGTGTTCTGTTATTGGACTTCTGTGCTCGTCATGGATTGTCCATAACGAACACCATGTTTAAGCATAAGGGTGTCCATATGTGCTCTTGGCACCAGGACACCCTAGGTCGCAGTTCGATGATCGACTTTGTTGTCGTCTCATCTGATCTGCGGCCGCATGTCTTGGACACTCGGGTGAGGAGAGGGGCGGAGCTGTCTACTGACCACTACCTGGTGGTGAGTTTGCTCCGATGGTGGGGGAGGATGCCGGTCAGACCTGGCAGACCCAAACGTATCGTGAGGGTCTGCTGGGAACGTCTGGCAGAGTCTCCCGTAAGACGGAGCTTTAACTCCCACCTCCGGGAGAGCTTTGAACACGTTCCGAGGGAGGCGGGGGACATGGAGTCCGAGTGGGCCGTGTTCCGCGCCTCTATTGTCGAGGCAGCTTATCGGAGCTGTGGCCGCAAGGTTGTTGGTGCCTGTCGAGGTGGCAACCCTCGAACCCGGTGGTGGACACCGGCAGTGAGGGATGCTGTCAGGCTGAAGAAGGAGTCCTATTGGGCCTTTTTGGCTTGTGGGACCCCGGAAGCAGCTGATAGGTACCGGCAGTCCAAGCGGCATGCGGCTCGGGTGGTTGCTGAGGCAAAAACTCGGGCGTGGGAGGAGTTCGGAGAGGCCATGGAGAATGACTTCCGTACGGCTTCGAGGCGATTCTGGTCCACCATCCGGCGTCTCAGGGGGGGAAAGAGGTACGAGACCAACACCATTTATGGTGGAGGTGGCGTGCTGCTGACCTCAACTCGGGATGTTGTGAGTCGGTGGGCGGAATACTTCGAAGACCTCCTCAATCCTACTGGCACGTCTTCCACTGAGGAAGCAGAGCCTGGGGACTTTGGGTCGGGTTCTCCGATCTCTGGTGCTGAGGTCGCCGAGGTGGTTAAAAAGCTCCGCGGTGGCAAGGCTCCGGGGGTGGATGAGATTCGCCCGGAGTTCCTTAGGGCTCTGGATGTTGTAGGGTTGTGTTGGCTTACGCGACTCTGCAATATCGCGTGGACATCGGGGGCAGTTCCCTTGGATTGGCAGACTGGGGTGGTGGTTCCCCTATTTAAAAAGGGGGACCGTAGGGTGTGTTCCAACTATAGGGGGATCACACTCTTAAGCCTCCCTGGTAAGGTCTATTCAGGGGTTCTGGAGAGGAGGGTCCGTCGGATAGTCGAACCTCGGATTCAGGAGGAGCAGTGTGGTTTTCGTCCTGGTCGTGGAACACTGGACCAGCTCTACACCCTCAGCAGGGTCCTGGAGGGTGCGTGGGAGTTTGCCCAACCAGTTTACATGTGCTTTGTGGACTTGGAGAAGGCATTCGACCGCGTCCCTCGGGGGGTTCTGTGGGGGGTACTCCGGGAGTATGGGGTACCAGGCCCTTTGATAAGGGCTGTTAGGTCCCTGTACGACCGGTGTCAGAGCTTGGTCCGCATTGCCGGCAGTAAGTCAGGCTCGTTTCCGGTGAGAGTTGGACTCCGCCAAGGTTGCCCTTTGTCACCGATTCTGTTCATAACTTTTATGGACAGAATTTCTAGGCGCAGCCAAGGTGTTGAGAGGATCCGTTTTGGTGACCTTAGAATCGCTTCTCTGTTTTTTGCAGATGATGTGGTCCTACTGGCTTCATCAGATCGTGATCTACAACTTTCACTGGAGCGGTTTGCAGCCGAGTGTGATGCGGCCGGGATGAGGATCAGTTCCTCCAAATCCGAGGCCATGGTCTTGAGCCGGAAAAGGGTAGCATGCCCTCTCCGGGTCGGGGAGGAGGTCCTGCCCCAAGTGGAGGAGTTTAAGTATCTCGGGATCTTGTTCACGAATGAGGGAAAACTGGAGCGTGAGATCGATAGGCGGATAGGTGCAGCATCCGCAGTGAAGCGGGCGCTGTACCGGTCTGTCGTGGTGAAGAGAGAGCTGAGTCAAAAGGCAAAGCTCTCAATTTACCGATCGATCTACGTTCCCACCCTCATCTATGGTCATGAGCTTTGGGTTATGACCGAAAGAACAAGATCTCGGATACAAGCGGCTGAAATGAGTTTTCTCCGCAGGGTGGCTGGACTCTCCCTTAGAGATAGGGTGAGAAGCTCAGTCATCCGGGAGGGACTCGGAGTAGAGCCGCTGCTTCTCCACATCGAGAGGAGCCAGTTGAGGTGGCTCGGGCATCTGGTTAGGATGCCTCCTGGACGCCTCCCTGGTGAGGTGTTCCGGGCATGTCCCACCGGGAGGAGACCCAGAGGAAGACCCAGGACACGCTGGAGGGACTATGTTTCTCGGCTGGCCTGGGAACGCCTTGGGATTCCCCCGGAGGAGCTGCTCCAAGTGGCTGGGGAGAGGGAAGTCTGGGCCTCCCTACTTAGGCTGCTACCCCCGCGACCCGACCCCGGATAAGCGGAAGAAGATGGATGGATGGATGGATGAAAATTAAAAATTCCAAGATGGCCGCCTTATCTAAAAGATAAAAAAACACCATAATTCGGCCATTTTTAATGCTATTTAGCTGAAATTTGGTGTAATGTTAGCTGAAAGTGAACCCAAACACCTTTTACTATAATTTCAAGACTTTAATTTAGCTCTGTGATGTGTGCTATGAACATTTGGAGGCATTTGTATTCAGGATGGCTGCTAGCGGGCAGTAGCCTGGCAGCCCCCTTCGAAGTTTCTCCAGGAACTTTCTAGTTGTTGTATGTTCTCCTGATAAATAAAAAATTAAAAAAAAAAAGAAAAAAAAGAAAAGGAAAATCCGACTACACGCGAATGCACCATCTGTGATGTAGGAGGATGAACGTCTTTAGAACGCCCCTATTAAATATTCATGGCGGACAATAAATAAAACGACGAAATTAGCAATCTAAGTTAAGATTTGAGCAATTTGTCTTCAGTTTGGGAAGCAGGAAGTTAGATGAGCAGAAACAGCAGGTTCTAATTTAGGTCTGCACCGTATTTTTTTTGTCTTACCTGTTCAGGAAGCGAGTGCGCTCCGAGAGCGGGGGCAGCTTTATTTATTCCATACTTGACGAAGTATTTCATCTTTTGGGAAAGTGAAAAGGCTCACTTGTTCACTGATGATATTAGAACACCCAAATGTGACACAACGTAACGGCATTATACAAAAAAAAGGCGATCTGGCAGAGAATTGATGCGTTATCATGGCACACGCAGACATGCAGACTGTTCATCCTCCTACGTCACAGATGGTGCATTCGCGTGTAGTCGGATTTTCCATGAAGAAACACGGTTTTTAATTTTAAAATCAGTTTGAAAGGAATTTTCATTAATTTATCATTTTGTTTGCAAAAACGAACATAGTTGAATGATACAAGATATATATCTTGTAACATTTTATGAAAAGAAGGAAAATGATGTCACAGACACTTAAAAGATCACACCAAACAACCCCAGTGCATTATTTAATTAAAGGTACAGCATAACAGACCCTAAATTGTTCTTTCACTGAAACATTTGATCAACTAAGTTATGGAGAGAGTGATAATAATAATAATAATAATAAACTTTATTTGTATAGCACCTTCCTACAATGCCTTGCATTGACCAAGGTGCTTAACAGGATAAAAAGATGAATAAACTGGAACAATAAATCAATGAAAATAGAATAAGAAACAACAGCAATAAAAGAAGGCAATGGAAATAAAAAATGCTACATACTAAAATAACACTAAAATAACACAAGTAATAAAAGTTACACACTGAAAGCTTTTTTGAACAAGTGGAAATAAAAAGGCAATGGAAATAAAAAATGTTACATATTAAAATACCAAAAGTAATAAAAGTTACACACTGGAAGCTTATTTGAACAAGTGGAAATAAAAAGGCAATGGAAATAAAAAATGCTACATATTAAAATACCAAAAGTAATAAAAGTTACACACTGAAAGCTTTTTTGAACAAGTGGGTCTTCAGTCTGGTTTTGAACAGAGTCAGATCAGAGGTGGCACGCAGCTCAAGGGGGAGACTGTTCCAGGCTTTTGGGCCGGCAACAGAAAATGACCGGTCTCCCCATTGTTTGTACCTTGAGCGAGGCACCTCCAGCAGGTGTTGACTGGCAGATCGTAAATCTCTGCCGGGCTGATGGGCTTTCAAAAGTTCTGAGATGTACAGAGGAGCAAGTCCATTCAGAGCTTTGAAAACAAACAGGAGCAGCTTGAACTGTATCCTGAACTGAACCGGGAGCCAGTGTAGAGAGGACAGGACAGGAGTGATGTATTCATATTTTCGTGTGTTGGTCAAAAAGCGCGCGGCAGAGTTCTGTGGTGGTGCAGAGGTTAGAGAAGATGGGCCTGATTGAAAATTCGCAGGTTCAACTCAACCTGGACTGACAACATTAAAATTTGAGTGGAAAAGGTGAAACACCCACACCTGTCTCCACCCTCATTTGTCCCACTCTGGGCCCTCCCTAACCCCCATCATCTGGTTCCAAACAGGTCTCTCTTGAAAATGAATTCTCGTGACTCAATGAGACTAAAGGGTAAACAAAATAAATAAATAAACACAGTAATGTGAAATGTTTTGGTTTCAAAATTACAGCAAATGACCTTATAAACCTCAACACACTGATTTTAAACTAAGATATGATGTAACAGTGCATACAAGTCTGATTTAAAAAGTTTCAGCTTTTTAAATAGATAGTGTACAGAGCAAGGACTGCAGTAACACTTAAATGACAGCTTGCTACAGCAGGTGGGATTTCTTGCTAAATATAAAAAGTAAATTTGAAAAAGAAATACATTGTAGAACTTGTGTGACATAATCACCATTTGAGCGCACAAGAAAACTGCAAGAACATATAGCTCAAGTAGAAACTCATAATAACAGTGGGTAAAAGTAAATGCCAAGAGTTGAACTCAAACATTCTGCACACTTCAACAATGTAAGATTGTTTTCTCTTGATTTATAATTCAGGCAACACAGATTATTTGCTGATGTTCCAATCAATGCTGAAAGCGCTAATGTTTCACAAAGCTTCCCAATTTAAGACAAAATCTTGGATTAGTTTCACATTTTAAGAAATCTGCAGCATTATTTGAGATGACTGTACAGTTATAGATGCTAAAAGAAAATATTTTTCTGACCAACTTTGGGAGAATCCCGATAATTCCAAAGGTTCTTCTTTTATACATTACCTTTGACCCAAGAGTCATGTACTGTATGTAGCACAAGAGTGATTCAGGTCCTGTTTTTGATTGGTCCTGTCAGGTCAAACATTCTCTGTCAGCCTCTGTGATGTCTTCTTCTACCCCTCTTGTATGGAGTTCCTCAGTGTTTAATCTTGGGGCCTCTTTTATTTTCCCTCTATGTGCTTCCTCTCAGCTCCATTTTCAGGAAGCGTATACCGGTACTCCTTTCCACTGCTATGCTGACAACAGCCAGATTGATCTTTCTCTAAAGAAAAATAATGCTCTATCCACCAGACCATTATTTGACTGCCTTAATGAGATTCAGGCTTGGTTGTCTCTGCATTTTTAAAATTTTAATGAGGAGAAAGCTGGATGGTTTTTGGTAATGCTACAGCTTCTACCTCTTTACATCTTGATTACCTCGCCCAGTATTTCAAAATGACTGTCACAAATGTATGGGTCAAAATTGATGGCAATCTTAAATTTGTCCGTCAGATAAAATTAAATGGTAAATGGTAAATGGAGCTTATTTATATAGCGCTTTCCAGCCCCCTGTGAGGAGCCCCAAAGCGCTTTACAATACCAGCCATCCACCCATTCATTCAGACATTCATACACCGGTAGTGGTAGCCTGCCTTGCAAGGCGCCATCCAGACCTACCGGGAGCAACTCGGGGTTAAGTGTCTTGCCCAGGGACACAACGACACATGGTGGGCGGATGCGGGATTCGAACCTCCAACCTTCCGATCAGGGGTCGACTGCCATTACCACTACACCACGGCCGCCCCAAATATGG
>JBBPBX010053142.1:0-23947 GCA_038048925.1 Garcialebias charrua
GTATATAAAGTTTCATTTACTAAACTATTTTAGATGTGAAACATTCCTAAAAAGATGAGAGCACCTCTCCTAATGTACAGTCATATTCAACAAATGTAGTATTCACAAAAGTTCATTAATTTCAATAGCTTAATTTACTAAATAATTTTTTTAATTTCATTTATTTTTGTAATAAAAATGACTGAGGTTTTCAAGTCTTTATTTCTGTTAATGATTTTGCTTGCAGCTGTGAAAACACGACATCTAAGATTAGAATATTGGTATACTGATCAATCTCACAAACCAGCCCCATCATAAAGCATATGCTAATTTGTTGATGACTGTAAATAACTTCCCGTGCTGTAAACATGAGTTCCATTTGATCATAGTATTTTTCACTGTTTTAAGGAGGGCACTCCATTTCATGCCAACAGTTTGAAAGAAAACCTTAACAAAATGTGTAATATGATCTGTCAACAGGTAGTCCTCAAGAGATTCCGTTCCTGTTGTAATGGTGATGTGCAGTTGTTCCTGTGTGGCTGGTTCTGGATTTCACAGGGTGCAAAACCAGGTCCAGTTGACAAGATGGTGGCCTTGGTCGACTGTGTAAAGGAGAATTACGGTAAATAATACTGGCAATGTATCATTTTCATGTCTTGCTACCATACATATATTTTAGCCCCGAGTTAAATACATCTGTGTGATGTTTTATTCAAAGGAGTACGGATACCCTCTTCAGAGGAATGACTGGCTCTCTTCCTGACCTGTCTGCTTAGAGTGGCAGAGGTATACTGTACTGCGATTTGGACACATCATCAGTCACCAACCGAGGGTGTCTGGCAGCGACTGGATGGAAGATCAAAAAATAATCAGACAGAACTGTGACCACTTCTATTTTATGTTTTTGAATAGGTTGTGTGCTGTAGATTCTATGAAATTCAAAAGAAAAAAAAAGACACTTTGTTTTATTACAATTTATCATTTGAAGAATTTGTTTGTTCTGATTTGTTTTACACAAAGTAAATGAATTTCAAGTTGCACTAAGGTCAGCTCTGGCCTGTAATTTAGTTTGTTTAGCTTGCCCGTGTTTTTTTTAATAAAAGCAAGTGAAATGTGAAAAACAAGAAATGTTTATTTGTCTTCACATTTATTCATGAAATGTGATAACATGCAATCAGTTCGTAACAATAAAAATACATTTCAATGCTTCTGTGAGAACTAATTTCGTGTGGACAATGTCCATAAGAAATTATTTCCCTTAGCCCATGCACTGACGAGGTTTATTTTGATAATTAACCAGGCAAGCCACTGTAAAAAGTTCATTAAATATGTAAAAAAGCTAAGTCTGGTCCTCTGGACATTCAAAAAAGCAACAACAAAAAAAAACTGTCTACAGTATTTGTTTTTTTAATGTCCAGAGGATCAGACTTAGTTTTTTTTTTATTTTAATTTTTAATATTTTTCTACCTGGAGCATGCATCAGGGTAAGTTTATTGTAAAGCGCTTTGGGGCTCCTCACAGGGGGCTGGAAAGCGCTATATAAATAAGCTCCATTTACCATTTACCAAGTTCATTAATACTTGAAACAATTGATAGTGGGATATCAATTGTTGATATCACGCTATCAACAATGTTATGCATATATACACATAATATATGTATACACATAATATGTGTATATACACATATATGTGCATATGCACATAATATATATGTGTATATACACTTACATCTGTATATATACACATAATATATATGTATACACTAATATATTGTGTATACACATAATATATATGTTTATATACACATACATGTGTATATAAACATAATATATATGTGTATATACACATACATCTGTATATATACACATAGTATATATGTATACACGTATATATTGTGTGTATATACACAATATATATGTGTATATACACATATATGTGCATATACACATAATATATATGTTTATATACACATGTGTATATACACAATATATATGTGTATATACACATACATGTGTATATATGCAATCCCTTCGGATTGCATGCTCAATGTGAACTCGCAGACGTGCAATTTTCTGTCTGGAGGATCCTCCGTGGAAAATTAAAAGAATCCGAAAAAAAAAAAAATCCGAAAGAAAAAGTCTGTGGAAACTTAAAAGACCATTGCACTAGCATGCTTAGGGACACAACAGTGTTCGTGATAATGTTTAACTTGCTTCTGAAACGCGAGTTTCTCTTTTCTAGCTGTCTAAGTTCCTCAAAGCGGAAGCTAGCGAGCCGCATCCGCTCAGGCGGATGTGACGTCAGCGCCGTAGGTGCAAAGAGCCTATTGAATTCATTATTATTATTATTATTATTATTGCCCTGCCCTATCTGTCCAAGTTGCTGCATCCATACGCACCCTCTCGATCCCTCTGTTCATGTGATCAGCTGCTCCTGCGTGTCCCAAAGACAAAACGCAAGCTCAGAGGAGACCGTGCTTTTGCTGTAGCAGCTCCTAAACTGTGGAAAAATCTTCCCTTGAACATCAGACAGGCCTCTTCCCTGTCTGTTTTTAAATCTCCTCTAAAAACCTATCTTTTCTCCCTGGCCTTTGACATCATCTGAGATGTTGACTTTTAATAATAATAATAATAATAATAATAATAATAATAATAATAATGAATTCAATTTATAACACACTTTTCATTAGTGAAAATCTCAAAGTGCTACACACATTCATACACCGGTAGCGGCAGACTACCATGCAAGGTGCTTTCCAGTCCTACCGGGAGCAACTCGGGGTTAAGTGTCTTGCCCAAGGACACAACGACACATGGTGTGGGGAACCGGGATTCGAACCGCCAACCTTCCGATTGGGGGACGACTGCCATTACCACTACGCCACGGCCGCCCGTCATTTTAATTATTTTAATTGCTTGTATTATCTGATTGTATGATTGCTCAACTTTTTTTATGTGACTTTTAATCATTTTAATCATTTTAATTACCTGACTGTATGATATTTTTGTTGTGTGTACAGCACTTTGGTCCTGTGGGTGTTTAAAGTGCTCTAAAGCTAAATGAAGCTGGTATGGTATGGTATATTTTTACTTTACTTCGTTATTTACATTTCAAGTAACTTTCTCTTTTACTTCACTACATTTCCTCAATAAAATGTGTAATTTTAATTCAATACATTTTCCTTAACCATACTACAATTTAAAACTAGAATAAATCGGATTGGGCAGTGCCAGTTTGTTCTCCCAGTCTGTGACTTCATGTGGCCATTTTTCTCTCACTCTTAAAACCCACTCCCCCACCCACAGCTTGTGGGATGAGACCTGCATCTCCCGCTGTGAACAAGCTAGATGTATATACAGATATCAATCATAACAATAGGTCTTTGTTAACTCACAGTGGAGACACATTCCTGATAGGTGTGAAAATGAGGTAGTTGCTAAGAAGGAGAAGTTTGTTCTCCAGGTTATGAACTGCTTCAAGAGAACTGCTATTATAATTTACTATAATATATCCTATATTATTAATTAGTCAGAAGGAAACAAGCCAACTGAAACTAGCTGAGCCAACTACACAACAATGTAAACTCGCTAACAGCTTGGCTAATAATGGTTAATAAAGGTTGAATGAATATTCATTCAACCTTTATTTAGTCAGGTAAATCTCATTGAGCCTCGTCGACTCATTTACAAGAGCGACCTGCTACAAACTAAATAATGATGACAACATCAATGGTAGAATTCCCTTAAACAATCAACTATAGACAAACATAAGAAAGAAATACAGATTTTTAACAATCAAAACTGCAAAACATTATAATTTAGATGTAGAAAATCAAAAACATACACTGTATATATATATATATATATATATATATATATATATATATATTATATATATATATATATATATATATATATATATATATATATATATGTAGTCCCCGATTTACGAGCGTCTGGACTTACGAGGGTCCGACTTTACGAGGTTATAATATTTAATAAAATATGAAAAAAAAATTGTGTGTTTAAATGTTCTTAATTTCATGTGTACAGAACTTTGTTGCAGCTGTGGTTGTTTTAAATGGCTTTATAAATAAAGTATAATTGTTATTTTTATGTTTTATTTCAATTTTTAGCGTGTTAGCGATCGCTCCCAACGCGCAGCCGACAGACATAAAATGAGCAGATCGCCGCCGCCTGACCATGCAACAAGCAGAGCTAAGCAGGCGGGGATTGGACATGCTGACGAAGGGACCATCTACGGCCGGGAGCTGCTGGCTTTGGAGGACCGTGCGTCCGATCAGAGGTTGCCTCATACGGATAAATTAGCTGGAAACACTCGGTGAACTTTGTGGATGTGTCTGGACTGGAGTAGCAGCCGTGGATCGCTCAGCGATCACTTCCAAAGCGCCACGCGACAACATTAGCTCATGGGCTAAGCTAAGGCTAAATGCTAAGCGGACCCCACCAGAACCGACGGCCGACGTCCGGGAGCTGCTGGCTTTGGAGGACTGTGCGTCCGATCAGAGGTTGCCTCATACGCAAAGGTGGGCGCCAGACCTCTAGGGAGCGCTAAAGTGCTAATCAACTTATAGCGGACATAAACAATTTGTTAGCTTTATAGCGGATTGACTAACTTTTATAATTCATAAGCGGATTTGCGCTATTTTTATTTAAAATGCAGTACCGCTAATAACTAATTATCTATCAGTAAAAACGAAAAAACTTATTTACGGGCTCTTATATCAACTGGACGACTGCTAACAGACCATATCCTGTCAGCGCCGGATGTGGTCCGTGACAAAAAAGCGTCCCCCTCGGTCTCTTGGCTAGAGAGAGCGCTCTCTCTAAAGCAGTTAGCAGCCAGTGTGTTACTCTGCAGCCTTATTGCTTGTTTTCGAAGAGTCAGACGAAGAGTTTTTAACATGGAGGGTGAATTTATGGATGTTTCTCAGCGGCCTACGCGACGCGTCTGGATTAAAAAAAGTAGTTCGCCATTTACCCTCTTCAAAATGGTGCCCGGCCACAGAAGTTAAGGACTTTCCAAGAAAACACGGTAAAAACAATTATTTCTTTGCTGAGAAAAAATATATTTCTTAGCTGACTTTATAGCACAAGGTTTTTCTGAGCACGAAATGGTCAAATCTGCTGGATTTAAAAAAGTAGTTTGCCATTTGCCCTCTTCAAAATGGCGCCCGGCCACAGAAGCTAAGGACTTTCCAAGAAAACACGGTAAAAACAATTATTTCTTTGCTGAAAAAAATAATAATTCTTAGCTGACTTTATAGCACAAGGTTTTTCTGAGCACGAAATGGTCAAATCTGCTGGATTTAAAAAAGTAGTTTGCCATTTGCCCTCTTCAAAATGGTGTCCGGCCACAGAAGCTAAGGACTTTCCAAGAAAACACGGTAAAAACAATTATTTCTTTGCTGAAAAAAATAATAATTCTTAGCTGACTTTATAGCACAAGGTTTTTCTGAGCACGAAATGGTCAAATCTGCTGGATTTAAAAAAGTAGTTTGCCATTTGCCCTGTTCAAAATGGCGGTTAGCGTGTTAGCATTAGTTTCTGATATATATAATATCTTCACTGTTTTACCTTATTGTCAGCCAGACTTCTTACATGAACTAACTATTGTATACGTTATATAAATATTGCTCCTGCCCAACCAAACAAACTCCATAGGCATAGGTAGTCATTTTACTTTGTTGAATAAAGGAGCTGCTCTTCTACTGCTGCCTGAATCTGTTTGATTGGGTTATTTTTACTGAATTCACTGAAATCACACAATAGCACAAACTAACAGTAACATGGTAAACCAGTAACTCTTGTGTTCTGTGGTAAACCAGTAACTTTTGTGTTCTGTGAGGTCAAATTATTAATCTTGTCTATGGCATTTGGTTGGTGTGAAGAAAGCTCTATAACTTACATTTCAAGTCAGAAAAGTCATGTCAGACAGCAACGTAAGGCGCTGAAAATATCTTCGTCTTCTTCTTTCGGCTTTTCCCTTTTCAGGGGTCGTCACAGCGAATCATCCTCCTCCACCTCACTCTGTCCTCTGCATCCTCTGTCCTCACTCCAACCACCTTCATGTGCTCTCTAACTGCATCCATATATCTCCTGTTTGGCCTCCCTCTTTGTCTTTTTCCTGGCAACTGCATTTCTAACATCTTTCTACCAATATACCCACTGTCCCTCCTCTGGACATGTCCAAACCATCTCAGTCTAGCTTCCCTAACTTTATCTCCCAGTTGTTCAACATGTGCTGTACCTCTGACGATCTCATTCCTGATCTTATCCATCCTTGTCACTCCTAAGGAGAACTTCAGCATCTTCATTTCTGCCACTTCCAGTTCTTTCTCCTGTCTTTTTGTCAGTACACCATCTTCAGACCATACAATATAGCTGGTCTCACCACTGTCTTGTAAACTTTTCCTTTGACCTTGCTGTCACCTTTTTGTCACAAATCACTCCTGAAATTTTTCTCCATCCACGCCATCCTGCCTGGACTCTCTTTTTCACCTCTTTACCAGATTTTCCATTTTCCTGGACAGTGGACTCAAAGTAATTGAAGTCCTGCACCTATGTGCCCTCTGATCCTTGTAGTCTCACTGTTCCACTGGCCTCCCTCTCATTCACACACATGTACTCTGTCTTACTACGGCTGACTTTCATTCCTTTTCTTTCAAGTGCATACCTCCACCTCTCCAAGTTCTCTTCCACCTGTTCCTTGTTCTCACCACAGATCACAATGTCATCTGCAAACATCATAGTCCATGGGGATTCCTACCTGACCTAATCTGTTAGTCGGTCCATCACCAGAGAAAACAAGAAGGGGCTCAGAGCAGATCCTTGATGCAATCCCATCTCCACCTTGAAGCTATCTGTCACTCCTACAGCACATCTCACCACTGTCCTGCTGTCCTCATACATGTCTTGTACCAGTCTAACATACTTTTCTGCCCCTCCCGATTTCCTCATGCAATACCACACCTCCTCTCTTGGCACCCTGTCATATGCTTTTTCTAAATCCACAAACACACAATGGAGTTCTTTCTGACCCTCTCTGTACCGTATTTTCCGGTGTATAGGTCGCACCTTTTTTTTTTTTTTTCTCCAAGGCCTGCGACCTATACTCAGGTGAGACCTATATATGGCTTGTTATCACTTTCGTTGAAACAAATTTTTAAATCCAGCTAATTTCACAATTACGTTCATTTATTAAGGAAAAGTTCAGCTCAGACATATATTTGCTATAATTTTTATCAAACAAATAATTGTTTTTAAGTGTTAGTCTTCTTAAAAGCCTTGCTGTGCGTTCCTGCGGCAGACATTTGCAGCAGAGCTAAACGTAGGTGCGACCTATACACCAGTATGACTTATCTAGGGATTTTTCCAATCTATTGGTGATAATTGGACAATGCGACCTATACACAGGTGCGACCTATACACCAGAAAATACTGTACTTCTCTATCAACATCCTCAAAGCAAAGATGGCATCTGTGGTGCTCTTTCTTGGCATGAAACCATACTGCTGCTCACAGATAGTCATCTCTTGTCTATGTCTTGCTTCCACAACTCTCTCCCAGATATTCATTGTGTGGTTCATCAACTTAATTCCCCTGTAGTTGCTACAACTCTGTACATCACCCTTGTTCTTAAAAATGGGCACAGCACACTTCTCCATTCCATATAACCCTTTTCCTAAACCAAACCTTACACCTGACACAAAGGACCAACCCTAAACTTAACCCCCTTACCCTTGTGCCTCCTACATGTCTTTGTGTCAGTGCAGCTACTGCGTGCGCTCTTAGGACATGATTACCTGCAGTGTTCCGTCAGTGAGAACTGAGCTTGTCAAAAGAGCCTTCTTCTACTCCGCTCCTGCTTTCCATGAATATCTTACAAAAAGATCTGAAGCTCTCGACCTTGACCTCTCTTAATTGCTTTAAGAATATGTTGGAATCTTAGCAAAAACCAATGCAGACATGTTCCTGTTTTTAGTTTTCTACATCTGCCTTATGATCTGTCTGTTTTGCTACTTTGACATCTTTGTTTTAACTTGTTAAAAAATCTGTATTTCTCTCTTATGATTGTCTATTGTTGATTGTCCAAGGAAAATCTACTGTTGCCATCATTCTTTGTTTGTAACCAGATCTCTCTTGTAAACGAGTCTTCGAGGCTCAATGGGATTAACCTGCCTAAATATAGGTTGAAAAAAATCTATTATGAACGTTAACAAAGCTAAAAGCGGAGCCTATTATCATTGCTACCAACCCTAACAACGTACCTTTAAACCTACTAGAAGGTACAGGAGGGGCAGTCTGATTGCTACATATCGGGATGAAAATAACTAATAACGGCCATTTAATGGTTGATAACGTTTAAAGTGGGTGGATGTATCACAAACAATGATGAGTCCAGTTATAGACAGGATGGGGAACATCTGGAGAGCTGGTGTAGGAAAAACAACCTTCACATCAATGTGAATAAGACAAAGGAGATGGTTGTTTCATTCATTCATTCAACCTTTATTTATACAAGCTAGCCTCGTTGAGTCACGGGGACTCATTTACAAGAGGGACCTGTCTCACTCACACCAAACAACCATCCACTCTCACACTCACACCTAGGGTCAATTTAGAGTCACCAATCAGCCTAACAAGCATGTTTTTTGGTCTGTGGGAGGAAACCGGAGTACCCGGAGGAAACCCACGCATGCACGGGGAGAACATGCAAACTCCACCCAGAAAGGCCCCGGACCGGGATTTGAACCGGCAACCTTCTCGCTGAGAGGCAGCAGCTCTACCAGTTATGCCACCGTGCTGCCGTTGTGGACTTCAGACGGAACAAACATACCTACACCCCCTGACAGTCCCCATCCCCCGAACATAGGAGGACTTGTGTTGGAAGTGCTCTCCAGCTACAAGTACTTCAAGGGTGTACACCTGAATGACAACCTCAGCTGGAGCAACAACACCACTAGCCTGATCAAGAAAGGTCATCAGAGACTCGACTTCCTCACACGGCTGAGACGAGCTGGTCTGGGAAGCTCAGTCTTCACCTTCTACAGGTGTGCAGTGGAGAGCACCCTGTGTTCCAGCATCAACGTATGGCATGAAGGTTGCACATGTGCAGAAAGAAAAGCTCTACAGAGAGTGGTGAAGGTTGCACAGAAGTCTGTTAGAGTCAGCTTCCCCATCATCACAGACATCTACAACTCCAGATGCAGGAAGAGAGCCACCTGCCTGCATCATGAAGGACCCCACTCACCTAGCACACACACTTTTTTGCCATGCTCCCCTCAGGCAGAAGATTGAGGAGCATTAGGTGCAGAACCATTAGGCTGAGGAACAGCTTATACCCTGAGGCTGTTAGACTCATGAATATGTAACTCCAATTTGTCAAAATACAAATACCCATAATTCATTGAGAAAATGTAGAACAGACATGAAACTCACAGAATGTGGTCAGTGGGTCATAGAGAACAGGATCTGTGAGTTTGGCGGTCCTACTGCTGTATTTAGTTGGAAATCCTAACCCTAATTTGTCAAAATACAAATACCCATAATTCATAGGAAAAATGTAGGACGTACATGAAACTCACAGAATGCAGTCAGTGGGTCATGGAGAATAGGATCTGTGAGTTTGGTGATCCTACCGTTGCGTTTAGTTGGACATCCTAACCCCAATTTGTCAAAATACAAATACCCATGATTCATAGGGAAAATGTAGGATGGACATGAAACTCACAGAATGTGGTCATTGGGTCATGGAGAACAGGATCTGTGAGTTTGACGGTCCAACTGCTGCGTTTAGTTGGAAATCCTAACCCTAATTTTTTCAAAATACAAATACCCATAATCCCACAGGAAAAAGGGCACCGTCAATACAAGATTTTCGGGTACGGATATAACGTTTTGTTGAGGAGCCGCCCGCTATGGCGTGGCGATGTACTTGCGCTCCTATAAGGCCCCACTTTTTCCAGCACGACGCGGAAACAGCCAATACATCGTGAAGGGTGGGTGCCCTACCGTTTCGTGCCTGTGCTGCGCCGACGCGCCCTATGTTTTTGGGGACGCCTGCATACAATCTATGGTCTTCTACAGGCACGGACCATCCCTGAACGGTAACGCCTCGTACAGGAGTGCTCTCTAGCGCCACCAACCTGTCAGAAGTGATTTAAAAAAAACAAAATATTGGCATCAAAGTGCCATAAGGGGCACGGATAGTTCTCCATAGCGCCACCAACCTGTTGTCAGTGGTACAACACCAACGAATGGGCATAGAGTGTTCCTAATGGGTACGCCTAATACATTTTTGGGCATTAAGTAGCCATAAGGGGCACGGATAGTTCTCCATAGCGCCACCAACCTGTCAATGGTACAGCACCAACGAATGGGCATAGAGTGATCGTAATGGGCACGCCTAACACATTTTTGCTCTCTAGCGCCACCAACCCCGAAACGGGCCCAGAGTCAACCGAACGGGCATGGTTCACGACTGGGCGCTTTAGAGCCACCAACCTGTCAAAAATTATAAAATACAACTTTTGGTCAAAATGTCAGGGATTGGTCCCAGATTTGGAGAGGCTATGTTTTAGGGGCGGGGGCACCCATCTGTGACCTCTAATTGACCTTTAGAGTTTTTGACCTTTTTAAGGCACTTTCCAATGGAGGATTTGCACCAAACTCACACCGAGCATCTCCCAGATACTCTGAACGAAACGCAACTGTCCGCTAATGCTCGCTACGTTGCTAACCGGAAGTAGACTTGAGAACCACCTAGAATAATCTTCTTCGGCATACTTGTAGCTGCTTAAGAGTGGACAAGACCCTCCGAGTTTCGTGACGATCGGTCGAATCGATCAAGAGTTACGGAGCGTGAAATTTTATGTTGTGCCCCCCATGTACCTTTTGTGCCCATCGCGAGGGCATAACAAGGCACGAGACGGGAACGGGCCGTTACACATAATAAAGACTTGGCCATGCCCCTCATGTATCATTTGTACCCATTCAAATTTTACATTACCCATAAACCCTAGCCTGAACGAATCAGGGACACAAAACTCACAGAACACGATCAGGGGGTCGTGCCGATCAGGACCAGTGAGTTTGGTGCCAAAAGGACTTTGTTTAGCGGGTAAAGCAAACCCCGATTTGGCAGAATACCAATTACCCATAAATCCTAGCAACGACGCAGATCGGACACGAAACTCACAGAACGTGGTCCCAGGGTTCCGGAGAACAGGACCTGTGAGTGTGGTGCACGAACGACCTCATTTAGGGGGTTAATGAGTGCCTAGTTGGACCAGGGGACAATTGTCCACATGTCCCCAGCCGTTGGGCGTAGAGACCCCAATATCGCAGTGTGAGACGCTGGAGGGACCCCAAATAAGAATCTGGTGTCATATCGGACCCAGCGCTTTTAGAAAAAAATTGTTATAAAAACTCACCCAAAAGATCCTCTTAACACTAGGATGACTGAATTTTCAAGATCCTGAGGACAAACCCCCTCCTTCTCTTCAACCATTAGTAGGCCATTAACTGCCTTTTGTTATAAATATGCGTGCTCACAACTCAGACACCCCCACCACACCAGACTGCATTCCAATGTTTCCACCAGGTAAGTAAGTTGCACTTCCCCCCTTAGAGAGGCCCTGACCAATTCACACATAACAGACCCTGAAGTTATCTCACAGTTGAACATTTTGGGACATCCACTGAACGGAAAGCTTTGTCTGCTCCAGAACAAGTTTATGCATACAATTGTCTTATTCTGCTGTGCTGATTATCCTATAACCCTGATGTTCTGTCAAATAAATTATTTTGCTTACAAGTACTGTCTCTCTCCTTGTCCTTGGCACATGTATATACGGTGCGTTCTGACACATGCAGGTGGCCCATTGCTGTGTTCTACAACATGCTTGACCTATTGTTGTCCGTCACCTGACGGACCGACACAGGTCACATGACATGAAGTCAACTGACGGACCGACATAGGTCACATGACCTGAGGTCAACTAACGGACCAACACAGGTCACATGACCTGAGGTCAAGTGACGGACCAACACAGGTCACACGACATGAAGTCAACTGACAGACAGGTCACATGACATGAGGTCAACTGACGGACCGACACAGGTCACATGACCTGAAGTCAAGTGACGGACCGACACAGGTCACATGACCTGAGGTCATGTGACGGACCAACACAGGTCACATGACCTGAGGTCATGTGATGGACCAACACAGGTCACATGACCTGAGGTCAACTGACACGACACAGGTCACATGACATGAAGTCAACTGACGGACCAACACAGGTCACATGACCTGAGGTCAACTGACAAAACGACACAGGTCACACAACTTGATGTCAATTGACGTACCGACATAGGTCACATGGCATGAGGTCAACTGATGGACCGACATAGGTCACATGACCTGAGGTAAAGTGACGGACCAACACAGGTCACATGACCTGAGGTCAACTGACAAAACGACACAGGTCACATGAGATGAAGTCAACTGACAGACCGACACAGGTCACATGACCTGAGGTCAACTGACACAACGACACTGGTCACACAGCATGAGGTCAACTGACGTACCAACACAGGTCACATGACCTAAGGTCAACTGACACAACGACACAGGTCACATGCATGAGGTCAACTGACGTACCAACACAGGTCACATGACCTAAGGTCAACTGACACAACGACACAGGTCACATGACCTGAGGTCTACTGACGGACCGACACAGGTCACATGACATGAAGTCAACTGACAGACCAACACAGATCACATGACCTGAGGTCAACTGACAAAACGACATAGGTCACACAACATGAGGTCAATTGACGTACCGACATATGTCACATGGCATGAGGTCAACTGACGGACCAACACAGGTCACATGTCGTGAGGTCAACTAACGGACCAACACCGGTCACATGACCTGAGGTCAAGTGACGGACCAACACAGGTCACACGACATGAAGTCAACTGACAGACAGGTCACATGACATGAGGTCAACTGATGGACCGACACAGGTCACATGACCTGAAGTCAAGTGACGGACCAACATTGGTCACATGACCTGAGGTCAACTGACAAAATGACACAGGTCACATGACATGAAGTCAACTGACGGACCGACACTCGTCACACGACATGAGGTCAACTGACGGACCGACACAGGTCACATGACCTGAGATCAACTGATGGATCGACACAGGTCACATGACCTAAGGTCAACTGACGGACCGACACAGGTCACATGACATGAGGTCAACTAACGGACCAACACAGGTCACATGACCTGAGGTCAAGTGACAGACCAACATAGGTCACACGACATTAAGTCAACTGACAGACAGGTCACATGACATGAGGTCAACTGACGGACCGACACAGGTCACATGACATGAGGTCAACTGACGGACCGACACAGGTCACATGACCTGAAGTCAAGTGACGGACCAACACAGGTCACATGACCTGAGGTCAACTGACAAAATGACACAGGTCACACGACATGAAGTCAACTGACGGACCGACACTGGTCACATGACCTGAGGTCAACTGATGGACCGACATAGGTCACATGACCTGAGGTCAACTGACGGACCGACACAGGTCACATGACCTGAGGTCAAGTGACGGACCAACACTGGTCACATGACCTGAGGTCAACTGATGGACCGACATAGGTCATATGACCTGAGGTCAACTGACGGACCGACACAGGTCACATGACCTGAGGTCAAGTGACGGACCAACACTGGTCACATGACCTGAGGTCAACTGACAAAACAACACAGGTCACACGACATGAAGTCAACTGACGGACCAACTCAGGTCACATGACCTGAGGTAAACTGACGGACCAACACAGGTCACATGACCTGAGGTCAACTGACATACCGGTATAATGGACCAGATTGCACATTTATATACGGTGCGGCCCATTGCCGTGTTCTACAACATGCTTGACCTGGCAGCGATAAATGCTTATGTGTTATACAAGGCTTGCACTGGGTCCAAGGATTTTGGACTGAGGGGTAGGGGGTGGGGGGGTGTAGGTGTAGAATTAATGGGTCATTAGCAGGGTCATTAGCATGTGAATCGACATTATATAGCCCACTGAAAGGGACCGGGGGATTTGGAAGCCAAGTTCCCTTGCGCAAAAAAGCGCAGCCTTAGTCAAATTAGTGTTAAGGGGCTAAGACCCACGAAGCACTGAATGAAAAATTAGGTATCTGGGAGCCATTTTTTTCTACTGGGTCCAGACTCACCATTTTTGGATATGTTGTTGCCGGGCCTCAGACGGACGCGTAGGCGTCGACCCCGCTCAGATCGGACCCGGTTTAGGGTGTTAAACTAAGCGGGGTTCACCCCAGATTCGTCCAAAATACAAGTACCCATAAATCCTAGGGTGAAAGGTGTAGAGACACAAAAATGTACGTGCTAGGTTCTGGCCTCATGCCGACCATACCTTGCGAGTTTCGTGACTCTACGCCTCCGTTTAGCCGGCGAACCAGAAACTCCATTTTGGTCAAATTTCAGGTACCCACAATTCATAGCGTGAATGGTCGAGCAACACCAAACTCACTGTTGTCAGAGGGTCCAGCTGATCAGTACCTGTGAGTTTCAGCCCTTTGCGAGCTTCCTAAGGGGAGCTATGACCTTCAGATGTTGAAAGGTCAGGGTCAACTTCCACTCTGTTTGTTCACAAACACTGGACACGATCGCTCCTTTGAAGAGCCGGCACGCCAGGCCGGCTCCCGAGCCCTGGCTGAGTGACGTCACGCGCGCGGCCAGGCGCGAGTGCAGGCAAGCAGAGCGGAGGTGGAAAAATAACAAGCAGCTGCATGTTTATTTTAATATTTTCAAAGAGAGCCTGTTACATTATCAAGAGATTGTAAAAGCTGAGAAGAACAAATATCTCTCAGGTGTAATCTCTTCTAACTGTAACAACCCCCGAGTTCTGTTTAAAACTATAGACATGGTTCTCAACGCTCCTAAATCTGTTGGTTTTGACGCCTCCAGTGAAGTTTGTGAAAGTTTCCTTCACTTCTTCACTGATAAAATTGTGTCAACCAGAGCAGGTATTTCTCAGCCCCCGTACTATCGATCGCTGTTGGGCGTCGAGTCAACGTGTTAGTCCCGCCTTCCACGTGACTCCTCCCACTTTTGGGCACTTCGGCCATTTTGCAGCGCATGCGCCGCGTTCAGTAGACGCATGTGATACGCACGCTCCGGGGATGCTTACGCTGTCGGATTAAAGGTTGACTACTGGTTTAAATGTTTCTCTGTTGCTTTAATCTGCAAAATATGACAGATTTATGGAATTTTGATTCATAAATTCCTGCGTGGCCAACGTTTTCTTCACATGCGGCACATGTGCCGCATCTACCGAACTATCAACCTGAGGTCTTAGAAAATCCATTCTGTCGGACTGAAAAATTGAGCTTTCAGCTACAGCATGATACATTTATATATCTACACATCACCCCGAACCTAAATCTGTGTTCAAAATGCCCATAACTCAAAAAAAATTTCAACCAAGGAAGAGGCGGGTGTCTATGAAGTTCTACCCAGGATTAGTGCTCCTCTCCTGAGTAAGGCTTTGTCGAACACACCTTCCTGGAGCAAAGTTTGAACGTTTGTAATACTGTCAGTTTTTGAGCTACAGGGAATTCCAACACATCTATCAGCATTGCCAGACCGAGAGCTTTCCAACGGTGTCATCGAAATTCGTGTATCTCAAATATTGACCGAGTTATGGTGGTTCAAAAGTTTATAAATGGCGGCGTTTTCAACAGCTCATAAGTCAGTCAGAAATCAAGCTACGGTATGCAGCTTGACACTTTTCTGGATCGCGAGATCAAGAGCTTTCCGATGGTATGCTCGAAATCCCTGTAGCTAAAAGTACCGATTTACTAGCTGAAATCATAAAATGAAGAAGGAAAGTGGTCTTGGAGGTAGCTCACTCTAGACCACTTTCACATAAAATGACATACTCGGACCAATTTTTTTTTATGATGGATTTTGATTCGGCTCGTCGAGATAATTCCAACGGTACCAGTCCCGTCTCGCTGGCGCCTTCCTAGCCGAAGATATAAGCGACGAAGTGTCATGCGCTCGAGGGTACAGTATGGCCCTAGCTCGGTCAATTTTGAAGCTACGGAGGTGCACATTACAGCGTTGGAAAGGTCTCACGCTGGAGACTCAGAAAATGTGTGTTTGATCCAGTTCTGGGTTAGGGTTAGGCTAACCCTAACCCTAACCCAGAACTAGGGTTAGGGTTAGGGTTAGGTTTAGGGTTAGGGTTAGCTTTAGCACTTGACTTCTATTAGCATTGCCAGACCGAGAGCTTTCCAACGGTGTCATCGGAATTCGTGTATCTCAAATATTGACCGAGTTACGGTGGTTCAAAAGTTTATAAATGGCGGCGTTTTCAACAGCTCATAAGTCAGTCAGAAATCGAGCTACGGTTTGCAGCTTGACACTTTTCTGGATCGCGAGATCGAGAGCTTTCCGATGGTATGCTCGAAATCCCTGTAGCTAAAAGTACCGATTTACTAGCTGAAATCATAAAATGAAGAAGGAAAGTGGTCTTGGAGGTAGCTCACTCTAGACCACTTTCACATAAAATGACATTCTCGGACCAATTTTTTTATGATGGATTTTGATTCGGCTCGTCGAGATAATTCCAACGGTACCAGTCCCGTCTCGCTGGCGCCTTCCTAGCCGAAGATATAAGCGACGAAGTGTCATGCGCTCGAGGGTACAGTATGGCCCTAGCTCGGTCAATTTTGAAGCTAGGGAGATGCACATTACAGCGTTGGAAAGGTCTCACTCTGGAGACTCAGAAAATGTGTGTTTGATCCAGTTCTGGTTTAGGGTTAGGCTAACCCTAACCCAGAACTAGGGTTAGGGTTAGGTTTAGGGTTAGGGTTAGCTTTAGCACTTGACTTCTATTAGCATTACCAGACCGAGAGCTTTCCAATGGTGTGATCAAAATCCATGTAGCTCAAAGATTGACCGAGTTACGGTGGTTCAAAAGTTGATAAATGGAGTTGTGCTCCACACTTTTTCAACCGCTCATAACTCGGTCATAAATGGAGCTACAGTCCACAACTTGACACTTTTCTAGATCGCCAGATTGAGAGCTTTCCGATGGTGTGCTCAAAATCTCTGTAGCTAAATGTACCGACACTAGGGTTAGTGGGTTAGGGTAACCCTAACCCACACTAACCCACACACAAAATCTCCCACTCAAAGTGACTTGTGTATGTTAGCTAAACCAGACCCTGTTTATCTCAAACTAGAGGTTACAAGCTTTTAAACAAGATATGGCATGAAGGAATCAAGTCAAGATAACTACATGAACAAGTCAGACTAATACTACATCATTTAAGTGATTAAAAACTTCATTTCAGACGAAATTACACAATTCAACAGTTGATTTGGGACACAAGGTCTAGTTTATTCTGTGCAAGTTTGGTGTCTATGTGAAGTGCTTAACCCCACCTACACATAAATGCCAGTCCTACCATTGTCAGAGGTTTTTTAGTGTATCTGGCTAAGGAAATATGTGTTTAAAACTGACGACTGGAGTGATCACAAAGTCTCTTCCAAATGCACATACAAAATGTCCCACTCAAAGTGACTTGTGTATGTTAGCTAAACCAGACCCTGTTTATCTCAAACTAGAGGTTACAAGCTTTCAAACAAGATATGGCATGAAGGAATCAAGTCAAGATAACTACATGAACAAGTCAGACTAATACTACATCATTTAAGTGATTAAAAACTTCATTTCAGACGAAATTACACAATTCAACAGTTGATTTGGGACACAAGGTCTAGTTTATTCTGTGAAAGTTTGGTGTCTATGTGAAGTGCTTAACCCCACCTACACATAAATGCCAGTCCCACCATTGTCAGAGGTTTTTCAGTGTATCTGGCTAAGGAAATATGTGTTTAAATCTGACGACTGGAGTGATCACAAAGTCACTTCCAAATGCACAAACAAAATGTCCCACTCAAAGTGACTTGTGTATGTTAGCTAAACCAGACCCTGTTTATCTCAAACTAGAGGTTACAAGCTTTCAAACAAGATATGGCATGAAGGAATCAAGTCAAGATAACTACATGAACAAGTCAGACTAATACTACATCATTTAAGTGATTAAAAACTTCATTTCAGACGAAATTACACAATTCAACAGTTGATTTGGGACACAAGGTCTAGTTTATTCTCATCAAGTTTGCTGTCTATGTGAAGTGCTTAACCCCACCTACACAGAAATGCCAGTCCCACCATTGTCAGAGGTTTTTCAGTGTATCTGGCTAAGGAAATATGTGTTTAAATCTGACGACTGGAGTGATCACAAAGTCTCTTCCAAATGCACACACAAAATGTCCCACTCAAAGTGACTTGTGTATGTTAGCTAAACCAGACCCTGTTTATCTCAAACTAGAGGTTACAAGCTTTCAAACAAGATATGGCATGAAGGAATCAAGTCAAGATAACTACATGAACAAGTCAGACTAATACTACATCATTTAAGTGATTAAAAACTTCATTTCAGACGAAATTACACAATTCAACAGTTGATTTGGGACACAAGGTCTAGTTTATTCTGTGCAAGTTTGGTGTCTATGTGAAGTGCTTAACCCCACCTACACAGAAATGCCAGTCCCACCATTGTGAGAGGTTTTTCAGTGTATCTGGCTAAGGAAATATGTGTTTAAATCTGACGACTGGAGTGATCACAAAGTCTCTTCCAAATGCACACACAAAATGTCCCACTCAAAGTGACTTGTGTATGTTAGCTAAACCAGACCCTGTTTATCTCAAACTAGAGGTTACAAGCTTTCAAACAAGATATGGCATGAAGGAATCAAGTCAAGATAACTACATGAACAAGTCAGACTAATACTACATCATTTAAGTGATTAAAAACTTCATTTCAGACGAAATTACACAATTCAACAGTTGATTTGGGACACAAGGTCTAGTTTATTCTGTGCAAGTTTGGTGTCTATGTGAAGTGCTTAACCCCACCTACACAGAAATGCCAGTCCCACCATTGTCAGAGGTTTTTCAGTGTATCTGGCTAAGGAAATATGTGTTTAAATCTGACGACTGGAGTGATCACAAAGTCTCTTCCAAATGCACACACAAAATGTCCCACTCAAAGTGACTTGTGTATGTTAGCTAAACCAGACCCTGTTTATCTCAAACTAGAGGTTACAAGCTTTCAAACAAGATATGGCATGAAGGAATCAAGTCAAGATAACTACATGAACAAGTCAGACTAATACTACATCATTTAAGTGATTAAAAACTTCATTTCAGACGAAATTACACAATTCAACAGTTGATTTGGGACACAAGGTCTAGTTTATTCTGTGCAAGTTTGGTGTCTATGTGAAGTGCTTAACCCCACCTACACAGAAATGCCAGTCCCACCATTGTGAGAGGTTTTTCAGTGTATCTGGCTAAGGAAATATGTGTTTAAATCTGACGACTGGAGTGATCACAAAGTCTCTTCCAAATGCACACACAAAATGTCCCACTCAAAGTGACTTGTGTATGTTAGCTAAACCAGACCCTGTTTATCTCAAACTAGAGGTTACAAGCTTTCAAACAAGATATGGCATGAAGGAATCAAGTCAAGATAACTACATGAACAAGTCAGACTAATACTACATCATTTAAGTGATTAAAAACTTCATTTCAGACGAAATTACACAATTCAACAGTTGATTTGGGACACAAGGTCTAGTTTATTCTGTGCAAGTTTGGTGTCTATGTGAAGTGCTTAACCCCACCTACACAGAAATGCCAGTCCCACCATTGTGAGAGGTTTTTCAGTGTATCTGGCTAAGGAAATATGTGTTTAAATCTGACGACTGGAGTGATCACAAAGTCTCTTCCAAATGCACACACAAAATGTCCCACTCAAAGTGACTTGTGTATGTTAGCTAAACCAGACCCTGTTTATCTCAAACTAGAGGTTACAAGCTTTCAAACAAGATATGGCATGAAGGAATCAAGTCAAGATAACTACATGAACAAGTCAGACTAATACTACATCATTTAAGTGATTAAAAACTTCATTTCAGACGAAATTACACAATTCAACAGTTGATTTGGGACACAAGGTCTAGTTTATTCTGTGCAAGTTTGGTGTCTATGTGAAGTGCTTAACCCCACCTACACAGAAATGCCAGTCCCACCATTGTCAGAGGTTTTTCAGTGTATCTGGCTAAGGAAATATGTGTTTAAATCTGACGACTGGAGTGATCACAAAGTCTCTTCCAAATGCACACACAAAATGTCCCACTCAAAGTGACTTGTGTATGTTAGCTAAACCAGACCCTGTTTATCTCAAACTAGAGGTTACAAGCTTTCAAACAAGATATGGCATGAAGGAATCAAGTCAAGATAACTACATGAACAAGTCAGACTAATACTACATCATTTAAGTGATTAAAAACTTCATTTCAGACGAAATTACACAATTCAACAGTTGATTTGGGACACAAGGTCTAGTTTATTCTGTGCAAGTTTGGTGTCTATGTGAAGTGCTTAACCCCACCTACACAGAAATGCCAGTCCCACCATTGTGAGAGGTTTTTCAGTGTATCTGGCTAAGGAAATATGTGTTTAAATCTGACGACTGGAGTGATCACAAAGTCTCTTCCAAATGCACACACAAAATGTCCCACTCAAAGTGACTTGTGTATGTTAGCTAAACCAGACCCTGTTTATCTCAAACTAGAGGTTACAAGCTTTCAAACAAGATATGGCATGAAGGAATCAAGTCAAGATAACTACATGAACAAGTCAGACTAATACTACATCATTTAAGTGATTAAAAACTTCATTTCAGACGAAATTACACAATTCAACAGTTGATTTGGGACACAAGGTCTAGTTTATTCTGTGCAAGTTTGGTGTCTATGTGAAGTGCTTAACCCCACCTACACAGAAATGCCAGTCCCACCATTGTGAGAGGTTTTTCAGTGTATCTGGCTAAGGAAATATGTGTTTAAATCTGACGACTGGAGTGATCACAAAGTCTCTTCCAAATGCACACACAAAATGTCCCACTCAAAGTGACTTGTGTATGTTAGCTAAACCAGACCCTGTTTATCTCAAACTAGAGGTTACAAGCTTTCAAACAAGATATGGCATGAAGGAATCAAGTCAAGATAACTACATGAACAAGTCAGACTAATACTACATCATTTAAGTGATTAAAAACTTAATTTCAGACGAAATTACACAATTCAACAGTTGATTTGGGACACAAGGTCTAGTTTATTCTGTGCAAGTTTGGTGTCTATGTGAAGTGCTTAACCCCACCTACACAGAAATGCCAGTCCCACCATTGTGAGAGGTTTTTCAGTGTATCTGGCTAAGGAAATATGTGTTTAAATCTGACGACTGGAGTGATCACAAAGTCTCTTCCAAATGCACACACAAAATGTCCCACTCAAAGTGACTTGTGTATGTTAGCTAAACCAGACCCTGTTTATCTCAAACTAGAGGTTACAAGCTTTCAAACAAGATATGGCATGAAGGAATCAAGTCAAGATAACTACATGAACAAGTCAGACTAATACTACATCATTTAAGTGATTAAAAACTTCATTTCAGACGAAATTACACAATTCAACAGTTGATTTGGGACACAAGGTCTAGTTTATTCTGTGCAAGTTTGGTGTCTATGTGAAGTGCTTAACCCCACCTACACAGAAATGCCAGTCCCACCATTGTCAGAGGTTTTTCAGTGTATCTGGCTAAGGAAATATGTGTTTAAATCTGACGACTGGAGTGATCACAAAGTCTCTTCCAAATGCACACACAAAATGTCCCACTCAAAGTGACTTGTGTATGTTAGCTAAACCAGACCCTGTTTATCTCAAACTAGAGGTTACAAGCTTTCAAACAAGATATGGCATGAAGGAATCAAGTCAAGATAACTACATGAACAAGTCAGACTAATACTACATCATTTAAGTGATTAAAAACTTCATTTCAGACGAAATTACACAATTCAACAGTTGATTTGGGACACAAGGTCTAGTTTATTCTGTGCAAGTTTGGTGTCTATGTGAAGTGCTTAACCCCACCTACACAGAAATGCCAGTCCCACCATTGTGAGAGGTTTTTCAGTGTATCTGGCTAAGGAAATATGTGTTTAAATCTGACGACTGGAGTGATCACAAAGTCTCTTCCAAATGCACACACAAAATGTCCCACTCAAAGTGACTTGTGTATGTTAGCTAAACCAGACCCTGTTTATCTCAAACTAGAGGTTACAAGCTTTCAAACAAGATATGGCATGAAGGAATCAAGTCAAGATAACTACATGAACAAGTCAGACTAATACTACATCATTTAAGTGATTAAAAACTTCATTTCAGACGAAATTACACAATTCAACAGTTGATTTGGGACACAAGGTCTAGTTTATTCTGTGCAAGTTTGGTGTCTATGTGAAGTGCTTAACCCCACCTACACAGAAATGCCAGTCCCACCATTGTGAGAGGTTTTTCAGTGTATCTGGCTAAGGAAATATGTGTTTAAATCTGACGACTGGAGTGATCACAAAGTCTCTTCCAAATGCACACACAAAATGTCCCACTCAAAGTGACTTGTGTATGTTAGCTAAACCAGACCCTGTTTATCTCAAACTAGAGGTTACAAGCTTTCAAACAAGATATGGCATGAAGGAATCAAGTCAAGATAACTACATGAACAAGTCAGACTAATACTACATCATTTAAGTGATTAAAAACTTCATTTCAGACGAAATTACACAATTCAACAGTTGATTTGGGACACAAGGTCTAGTTTATTCTGTGCAAGTTTGGTGTCTATGTGAAGTGCTTAACCCCACCTACACAGAAATGCCAGTCCCACCATTGTGAGAGGTTTTTCAGTGTATCTGGCTAAGGAAATATGTGTTTAAATCTGACGACTGGAGTGATCACAAAGTCTCTTCCAAATGCACACACAAAATGTCCCACTCAAAGTGACTTGTGTATGTTAGCTAAACCAGACCCTGTTTATCTCAAACTAGAGGTTACAAGCTTTCAAACAAGATATGGCATGAAGGAATCAAGTCAAGATAACTACATGAACAAGTCAGACTAATACTACATCATTTAAGTGATTAAAAACTTCATTTCAGACGAAATTACACAATTCAACAGTTGATTTGGGACACAAGGTCTAGTTTATTCTGTGCAAGTTTGGTGTCTATGTGAAGTGCTTAACCCCACCTACACAGAAATGCCAGTCCCACCATTGTCAGAGGTTTTTCAGTGTATCTGGCTAAGGAAATATGTGTTTAAATCTGACGACTGGAGTGATCACAAAGTCTCTTCCAAATGCACACACAAAATGTCCCACTCAAAGTGACTTGTGTATGTTAGCTAAACCAGACCCTGTTTATCTCAAACTAGAGGTTACAAGCTTTCAAACAAGATATGGCATGAAGGAATCAAGTCAAGATAACTACATGAACAAGTCAGACTAATACTACATCATTTAAGTGATTAAAAACTTCATTTCAGACGAAATTACACAATTCAACAGTTGATTTGGGACACAAGGTCTAGTTTATTCTGTGCAAGTTTGGTGTCTATGTGAAGTGCTTAACCCCACCTACACAGAAATGCCAGTCCCACCATTGTGAGAGGTTTTTCAGTGTATCTGGCTAAGGAAATATGTGTTTAAATCTGACGACTGGAGTGATCACAAAGTCTCTTCCAAATGCACACACAAAATGTCCCACTCAAAGTGACTTGTGTATGTTAGCTAAACCAGACCCTGTTTATCTCAAACTAGAGGTTACAAGCTTTCAAACAAGATATGGCATGAAGGAATCAAGTCAAGATAACTACATGAACAAGTCAGACTAATACT
>JBBPBX010053143.1:0-23947 GCA_038048925.1 Garcialebias charrua
TGCCTCCACCCTCATTTGAAATGAGGGTGGAGGCAGGTGTGGGTGCTTCACCTTTCCCAACCACATTTTGATGTTGTCTATCCGGGGAGTTGTTCTAGAAACCACCTGATCACAGGCCCACCTTCTCTAACCTCTGCACCACCATTCCTCCAGCCTTTGGATTGTTTTGAATATTTTAATTCGGCCCTCCGGGAAAAAAACTGTTGCCCACCCCTGAATACTATAACCAAGGGATGGGACCTGTGTTGGCTTTAACCTGTGACTTAAATCAACTCTGCATCAGCCCTCACTGTACCACTGTTTCCATCTTTGGTGACATCTTTTTGAGGGCAGCTAGAGCACTTGGAGTGGTGGTGGTGGTGGGGACTTTTCCCACCCATATAAGAGGGTTGGTGTTTGTTTCCACTTGAGGTGAGAGGCTTGAAGGAGTGGTTCCCCTAAGGTGCCATTTAGCCATTAGCTTAGCTTAGATAAGGGCTTCCACCCTTTTCCTCTAAACTCTGTGCTCATGAGGTTAAAGCTGGTTAGCATTAAACAGAACGTCACTTTGAAGGTTAGGGTTAACCCTAACCCATCTTGTATTGAACGCCTTTTTTGATTTTTTAAAGGTTAGGGTGGCTCGGCCCCGTGGCTATGGAAAGTTATCTTCCTATGTAATAACTGACAGCTGACACTGAACCCCCTCTGCTCCTGATATCTGTGTGAGCAAGATATTTTTTTAATTAAATTTATTCATTTTAAAATACAACAAAAGAAAAACAATCACAAATGTGACTATACAATATTAAGATATAAAATGAAAGGTGACAGAAAGAAGAGTAAATCTTATTATATCTGCCCCCATTATCAAACAGTCAATTCAAACAAAAAAAATCATCAACAAGTTACAGAATAAAAAAATAACTCATATAATTATCGAATTACAAAATAACCGTGAAAAACTAATTCATATATATTTTTGTAATAAATTGGTTTTGATCAAATTCTTAAATGTCAATAATGATTTAGCGTTTTTAAATACAGTATCCAAATTATTCCACAAACCAATTCCCTGACTTGAGGTTGACCGACCCCTCGAACTGGTTCTATATTTAGGTTTAACAAAAATATCTGTTCCCTTTAGATTATAACAGCTTTGACGTTTAACAAAACGTATTTGAATATTAAATGGTAATTCCTTTTTATGAGCTCTATACATAAGTGATAAAATATTATAATCCACCAAGTCATTGAACTTTAACAATATGATATGAAAGTGATTTAAAAGCTCAAGAAGAGATGGATGGTTGAGTAAGAAACATTATAAAGTAGAGTCAAACAGATTTGGAGATTTTGGCTATCGCTGATACGATATGTCCCCATTCGCCTATTTCGGCCCTACTATTGGCTGGACTATTACAAACTAAGTATTCTGCAGAACCAGAAGCAGTTTAAAAAAGGGTTAAAAAGTTCAAAAGGTCATTTATAATAAGTGTGGACTATTTAAACAGGACTAAAAATTCCCTTTAAATTTGTGATTAAACAAGTTAAACCTTGTGATTAATGTGTGATTACCGTGTTTAATCGAACTGGTTCGGCTTTGTGGTTGAACTGGTTTAACCTCATGAATAAACTGGTTTGAGTTCACAGTTGAACTGGTTTAACCTCCGGTTGTTACCACTGCTGTCCAAAGTATGTTGGTGTTGTGTGCACTTACCCATAGTTGCTGCGTCACCCTTTTCTCCTTTGGATCCTTGGGGTCCAGGAGGACCTGTGGAGGAAAATTGTCCAAAAAAATTTTCAATCCAACTGGCCGAGACACAAAACACAGCGTATTAAAGTAACTTAACATGATTATGAGTTTATCTATAGAAGGTTTTTTAAAGTTTGGGTTTCAACTTTTATGCTAGCTTTAGTTCAGTCTGCTAAACAGATGAACAGAGTTACTGATTTAGATTTCCCAACATAAATAATAATCCACTCACCCACTTCGCCTTCAACACCAGAAGGTCCTCTGTCTCCTGTGGAGAGTACATTAAGAGTAAATAAGCCTGATGCGTGCACACCGCTAACCCTGCCACGGAAAGAACAAGCAGCACGCAGGCGTCCTCGTCTCTGAGATGTTTCAACAGTGAACGTTTGTAGATTGGGAAATGAGTGTTTTTTTTTTCTGGAACCTGAATGTTTTTGGTGCAAGATGTTTAAAAGTGTAGGAGTTACACGGTGGAGAAGAACAGAGGGAGTTTTTTTATTGCTTGTCCAAGGCGTAGCAGAGTGACGGATCCAGGCAGGTGGAGGGAGCAGCTTCATCCACCACCAGGTGAAGAGGTGGAGCCAGGGGGTGGCCAATGGTGGCCTTGGTCCCATGGATTAATCTTTAGCCACCCTAATCATTTGAGGAAACTATACTTTTAAACATTATAAAAACTAGAAAGCAGAGTTTCCTCAAATGGTAGGAGTGGTCACATATTAAGATGGCAGTGGCCATCTTGGATTTTGACTCGGTAACCCAGTTTTTAAGGGTGAGCTTTTTATTACGCCGATGCAACCACACATCAAAATGGAAGTCAGCACATTGCTTATTTTTGAAGTTATTCAGCCCACAATGTTTACAGATATATCAATGTGGCAGCAACCACCTTGCGGTTTGATTTTTTGGAAAGGAACCTGTTTTACGCTTAAATGTTGCCACACACCAAAATGGAAGGAGGTATTTTTCAACTTATTCTCACAACACGAGTGCCCTTGGGGGGACAAAAAGGGAGGAAACCAACAGTTTGAATTTGCGTTTAGAGGCTCGGACGACTGAGAATCTTCACCAGCATATTGCGTTTAGAGGCCACATCCTCTCAAAAACTGGGAATGACGTCATACACAGCACAACTGTGTTCTAGTTGCCTCTCAGAAAACCAGTCGGGTTGTTAATCGTTGATCTCTGAAATCAGGCCAGCTTTTGTTAGCAATGGCTTGTAAATATTTTGGCTGTATTTGAACATTGTAGCAACAAGTTTTCTAATGTTGGTTGTAAATTATTCTCTATATGTCTTATTGGTTTAGCAAAATAACTAATCAAAGACCCAACGCCCACGGTATTTGTGGTCCTTGATCAGACTTTTCATTGGTAATGTCTTCTGTCATCCACTAATAAAAACTTGACCTGGAGGTCCCTGTAAGCCAGCGCTCCCGTTGTCTCCTTTTAGTCCTCTGAGTCCAGGAATACCCGGTGGTCCAGGATCTCCTGCACAACAAATCAACCATCAGGACATCAGAAATCTGACAAAAACAAACACAGACAGAAATCTACACATCTGCAATGCAACAATGAAGTGAAGGTAATAATTATCAAGGGGCTAGATGTGCTAATTTTGTAAGTTTGCTCACTTACAAAAAAAATAATAATAAAAAAATAAATGTCGCATTTTTGTCATCTGTGTATGTTTCCCATACTTGACAGACGAAATTGGTCTCTGCATTTAACCCAACCACCACCAGGTGGTGCAGTGAGCAGTCGTAGTCAGCGCTGGGGTTCGAACCTGGGTCCTTCGGATCCCAAGTCCGATTCCCCTGCCACTACACCATCTTGGCCCCACACTCTACTTTTATGGTAGATTAATTTTAATGAAAGGAGACAGAGTATATGCATTAAGTAAACCGTCACTGGTGCTCTGAGGAGATCCAGACGTTTCTTTGCTCGTTGGCTGACGAGAGAAGTCAGATGGCGTTAAACCACATGGACTCAGTTTATGGGCTCCAGTCAGCGGAGGGGAGGTGGCCTTGACTCAGTGCTTTTGGAAATCAAGGATGAGGATGGTGAGTGTTTTGTGACTATTTTCTTATTTGCCCATTGATGTGTTCTGTTTGCCTTGGATAGAAAATATAGTCGCAGAAGTTTTGTCGGCTACTGTGAAAATCCTGCACTCATCGAGGCAACGCTCAAGTCCTATCAAAGACCACCCAGACCGTGCAGACCTGAGTAGAGTCAAACTGAGTCAAAGTGAGACTGGACAATGAAAAAAATCACATGTGAATAAAGCCACCTGTACATTGAACCATATTCACTCATTCCAACCTCTCCAGCAACATGAGCAGACCAAAGATCTGTCAAAGGACTTCAGGGAACAGGCAGTAGACATGCACAAGGCGTACTGAAGCACAAGACTACCAACAAGAAGCCTAGTGAGAAGGTGATAACTTCAGGCCCTCCTGCTGTGATTCAGATAAAGTTTGAAAGAAAGAACTGTGGTCAGGAAAAACCAAAATCCAGTTCTTTAACGTCAACTTGACCCACTGTGTTTGGAGCGATTCAAATGTCTGAAGAACACCCTCTCTTCAGTCAAACACAGACGTTAAAACATCATGGTTTGATCCAACAAAGTTAAGACAGGTCCTCTGGACAATTCTCTTTGCTGAACAAAGAAGAATCCATCCAGAGGACCTGTCTTAACTTTGTTAGATTTTTCTACCTGGATTACTGAGCAGCATCAGGACATTGTGGTTTGATGTTGTTTTGTCTGGAAGGATGGAAAACAGCCAATGAACGATGCCATGGATAAAATCTCAAACAAGAACTTTTTTTCTTTCAACCAAAACACTCAGTAAAGGTCAAGGATCAAGTCTCCAGACCTTGGTCCTGTAGAAAATCTTTGGTAAGTTTTTAGTGAAAGTACAAACTCCTGAGAGTTTACAGAGAAAGTTCAGAATGCTCCAATAAGTACCACTCTAATCGCTTCGTTTCTATTCATTTCTACTCAAGTAAAGATGCAGCTCTGTAGAGAGTGTGTTCCTCACTCATTCAGAAAACCACCTCCATTCCCTAGTTTGACCCACTTCATCCATTGAGATCCTTTATCAACTGGTAGGAACTTCATTTTATCAATTTGTCACGGCACTGCTTGTAAGTGCGAGTGTAGCCGTGGGTGGCCAGTTTCTCAACCACCTTCTGGCAAACACATTGGTTCCTCGTTGCTCAATCAATCTCGTGACAGGCAACAGGCGCGTACAACTCAAGGATCGGGTTGAAAATGATGTTTCAGGAGAAGTTTGCAAGGACCACGTTGGCTCATTCGGTGACGTAAGTCCATGGGCCAATGAACGGCTGCAGCTTGCTGCCATCAAAACTGCTTGTTCGGCTCAGCTCGCTTGGAACCATGGCTGAGATGGTTCCAAAAACTGAGCAGGAACAGGTAATGGAGATCAAGCAGGAACAGGTAGTGGAGACACTTGGCCGATGCTGGATTAATGCGAGCTGAGTAAAGTCACACCCGTGGAGAAGACGCTTAAAAGATGGAAGCTGGAGAACATGTGCACCTTACCACCAAGAAGGGTTTACGTTCTACAAACACTTAAAATGAAGACTAAAACCAGTCAGGGTTTCCAGTCAGAGTCATTCAGAAACATAGCTCACCTTTCTGACCAGGACCTCCAGAGTCTCCTTTGTCTCCACGAGGACCTGAAATCAGAACAAAAGAAATTCAAACAAACTCCAGGCTTTCCTTGTAGAAACATCTCAGTTACACAGATCCTCACCTGGAACACCGGTGTCTCCTTTCACACCTTTCTCCCCTGGTGGCCCTTGGATCCCCAGAGGACCTGTCTGACCTGCAGTGGCCCCCACACACACATACATGGCATTAATAACTGCAAGTCAGATATTCAGAGGTTCTTGTGGTGTCAGCAGTATTCATAATGAGCGTCAGAGATTTCAAGGAGGAAGAGAGACTCCAGGGTTTCATAACTTTCATCTGCTGATGCTTGAGTTTTGTTATCCTGGAAAGAACGGCGGCTGTCGTCGAGCACTCAGTGGACGTGATGTGAAACCAGGAGGTGTGGATCAAGTTCTCTGTTACTGTTTGAAGGATACAGAGTAACTGAGTCACATGTCACTTCTGTCTAATTCAAAACCAAAACTCGCCTTTTTCACCAACTCCTGTTGCTCCCGGATCCCCTTTAAGACCCATGTCTCCTTTTGGTCCTGGGGGCCCAACAACTCCACTGTCCCCTGAAAGATAAGGTCCAACATGGGATTTGGTTGGATGTGTTGGGTCAGACAATTCCAGTTTGGACAAACATCTGACTGTCCAGTAATGTTTAGCTACATGTGTGACGGTTATGTAAAACTCAAGACGTTGTTTCTGACGCACCTTTTATGCCTTTCTGTCCTGGAATGCCAGGCAGCCCGTTTGAACCTGGAGAACCTGGAGGTCCTCCTGTGAACATAAATACAGAGAACCCATGGTCAAAACCTGAGCATAGTTATTCAGAGGTTTTCATCCAACACAAAGGTCAGAAAACTTTTGTTTTTGATTTTTATTTTGACAAGACCAAGTCCTATCAACTTCTTGTTAGGAACCATGACTAACTGCAGCTCGTGGTTTCTCTTTGCCAACATACAAATAATTTTGTTTGTCACCTCTGCACCCCTCATGATGAAAAGAAGTTGGTTCAAGTGATCGAAGAGAACGCAGGAACCACCAAGGCTCAAGCCTGAGATGACCTGGAATCTGCCAGTGTCCCTGTCCGCGGTGAAGCCAGTTTAAGAGTTCAAAAGAAACCCCGTCTTCAAAGCAGAGACCTTACAGCAGAACAGAATCCTGCAGCTGTCCACACGGACAAACCAAACATCTTCAGGAGGAAAGATTGATGTTTAGACCTTGTGAAGATTGAGTTGTTTTGGCTAAAATGAAACTCAGAAACAATGAGCTACTGTCAAGCACGGTGGTGGTATCATCATGCTGTGATTTGAAGTGGATGGAATAAAGAAGAAGAAGGGCACCCCCCAAAATCTTTAACTCCACCTCAATATGGAAACGTTGTGTCTTCTATCACGCCAAGCTGTTCTGTGATTGGATGAAACATCAGAGCTGGTCTGTGATTGGACGAAACATCAAAGCTGGCCTGTGATTGGATGAAACAGAGCTTGTCTGTGATTGGATGAAACATCAGAGCTGGCCTGTGATTGGATGAAACAGAGCATGTCTGTGATTGGATAAAACATCAAAGCTGGTCTGTGATTGGATGAAACATCAGAGCTCGTCTGTGATTGGATGAAACATCAGAGTTGGCCTGTGATTGGATGAAACATCAGAGCTCGTCTGTGATTGGATGAAACATCAGAGCTGGCCTGTGATTGGATGAAACAGAGCTTGTCTGTGATTGGATGAAACATCAGAGCTGGCTGTGATTGGATGAAACATCAAAGCTGGCCTGTGATTGGATGAAACATCAAAGCTGGTCTGTGATTGGATGAAACATCAAAGCTGGTCTGTGATTGGACGAAACATCAAAGCTGGCCCGTGATTGGACGAAACATCAAAGCTGGCCTGTGATTGGATGAAACAGAGCATGTCTGTGATTGGATGAAACATCAGAGCTGGCTGTGATTGGATGAAACATCAAAGCTGGCCTGTGATTGGATGAAATATCAAAGCTGGTCTGTGATTGGATGAAACATCAAAGCTGGTCTGTGATTGGACGAAACATCAAAGCTGGCCCATAATTGGACGAAACATCAAAGCTGGCCTGTGATTGGATGAAACATCAGAGCTCGTCTGTGATTGGATGAAACATCAGAGCTGGCCTGTGATTGGATGAAACAGAGCTTGTCTGTGATTGGATGAAACATCAGAGCTGGCCTGTGATTGGATGAAACATCAGGGCTGGACTGTGATTGGATGAAACATCAGAGCTGGCCTGTGATTGGATGAAACATCAGAGCTCGTCTGTGATTGGATGAAACATCAGAGCTCGTCTGTGATTGGATGAAACATCAGAGCTGGCCTGTGATTGGATGAAACATCAGAGCTCGTCTGTGATTGGATAAAACATCAAAGCTGGTCTGTGATTGGATGAAACATCAGAGCTCGTCTGTGATTGGATGAAACATCAGAGCTGGCCTGTGATTGGATGAAACAGAGCTTGTCTGTGATTGGATGAAACATCAGAGCTGGCTGTGATTGGATGAAACATCAAAGCTGGCCTGTGATTGGATGAAACATCAAAGCTGGTCTGTGATTGGATGAAACATCAAAGCTGGTCTGTGATTGGACGAAACATGAAAGCTGGCCCGTGATTGGACGAAACATCAAAGCTGGCCTGTGATTGGATGAAACATCAAAGCTGGTCTTTGATTGGATGAAACATCAGAGCTGGCCTGTGATTGGATGAAACATCAAAGCTGGTCTGTGACTGGATGAAACATCAAAGCTGGTCTGTGATTGGATGAAACATCAAAGCTGGCCTGTGATTGGATGAAACATCAAAGCTGGCCAGTGATTGTATGAAACATCTAAGCTGGCCTGTGATTGGATGAAACATCAAAGCTGGCCTATGATTGGATGAAATGTCAGAGCTGGTGTGATTGGATGAAACATCAGAGCTGGCCTGTGATTGGATGAAATATCAAAGCTGGCCTGTGATTGGATGAAACATCAGAGCTGGCCTGTGATTGGATGAAACAGAGCTTGTCTGTGATTGGATGAAACATCAGAGCTGGCTGTGATTGGATGAAACATCAAAGCTGGCCTGTGATTGGATGAAACATCAAAGCTGGTCTGTGATTGGATGAAACATCAAAGCTGGTCTGTGATTGGACGAAACATCAAAGCTGGCCCGTGATTGGACGAAACATCAAAGCTGGCCTGTGATTGGATGAAACAGAGCATGTCTGTGATTGGATGAAACATCAGAGCTGGCTGTGATTGGATGAAACATCAAAGCTGGCCTGTGATTGGATGAAATATCAAAGCTGGTCTGTGATTGGATGAAACATCAAAGCTGGTCTGTGATTGGACGAAACATCAAAGCTGGCCCGTAATTGGACGAAACATCAAAGCTGGCCTGTGATTGGATGAAACATCAGAGCTCGTCTGTGATTGGATGAAACATCAGAGCTGGCCTGTGATTTGATGAAACATCAGAGCTCGTCTGTGATTGGATGAAACATCAGAGCTCGTCTGTGATTGGATGAAACATCAGAGCTGGCCTGTGATTGGATGAAACAGAGCATGTCTATGATTGGATAAAACATCAAAGCTGGTCTGTGATTGGATGAAACATCAGAGCTCGTCTGTGATTGGATGAAACATCAGAGTTGGCCTGTGATTGGATGAAACATCAGAGCTCGTCTGTGATTGGATGAAACATCAGAGCTGGCCTGTGATTGGATGAAACATCAGAGCTGGCCTGTGATTGGATGAAACAGAGCTTGTCTGTGATTGGATGAAACATCAGAGCTGGCTGTGATTGGATGAAACATCAAAGCTGGCCTGTGATTGGATGAAACATCAAAGCTGGTCTGTGATTGGATGAAACATCAAAGCTGGTCTGTGATTGGACGAAACATCAAAGCTGGCTGGTGATTGGACGAAACATCAAAGCTGGCCTGTGATTGGAAGAAACATCAGAGCTGGACTGTGATTGGATGAAACATCAGAGCTGGCCTGTGATTGGATGAAACAGAGCTTGTCTGTGATTGGATGAAACATCAGAGCTGGCCTGTGATTGGATGAAACATCAGGGCTGGACTGTGATTGGATGAAACATCAGAGCTGGCCTGTGATTGGATGAAACATCAGAGCTCGTCTGTGATTGGATGAAACATCAGAAATTGTCTGTGATTGGATGAAACATCAGAGCTGGCCTGTGATTGGATGAAACAGAGCATGTCTGTGATTGGATAAATCATCAAAGCTGGTCTGTGATTGGATGAAACATCAGAGCTCGTCTGTGATTGGATGAAACATCAGAGTTGGCCTGTGATTGGATGAAACATCAGAGCTCGTCTGTGATTGGATGAAACATCAGAGCTGGCCTGTGATTGGATGAAACATCAGCACTGGCCTGTGATTGGATGAAACAGAGCTTGTCTGTGATTGGATGAAACATCAGAGCTGGCTGTGATTGGATGAAACATCAAAGCTGGCCTGTGATTGGATGAAACATCAAAGCTGGTCTGTGATTGGATGAAACATCAAAGCTGGTCTGTGATTGGACGAAACATCAAAGCTGGCCCGTGATTGGACGAAACATCAAAGCTGGCCTGTGATTGGATGAAACATCAGAGCTCGTCTGTGATTGGATGAAACATCAGAGCTGGCCTGTGATTGGATGAAACAGAGCTTGTCTGTGATTGGATGAAACATCAGAGCTGGCTGTGATTGGATGAAACATCAAAGCTGGCCTGTGATTAGATGAAACATCAAAGCTGGCCTGTGATTGGATGAAACAGAGCATGTCTGTGATTGGATAAATCATCAAAGCTGGTCTGTGATTGGATGAAACATCAGAGCTCGTCTGTGATTGGATGAAACATCAGAGTTGGCCTGTGATTGGATGAAACATCAGAGCTCGTCTGTGATTGGATGAAACATCAGAGCTGGCCTGTGATTGGATGAAACATCAGCACTGGCCTGTGATTGGATGAAACAGAGCTTGTCTGTGATTGGATGAAACATCAGAGCTGGCTGTGATTGGATGAAACATCAAAGCTGGCCTGTGATTGGATGAAACATCAAAGCTGGTCTGTGATTGGATGAAACATCAAAGCTGGTCTGTGATTGGACGAAACATCAAAGCTGGCCCGTGATTGGACGAAACATCAAAGCTGGCCTGTGATTGGATGAAACATCAGAGCTCGTCTGTGATTGGATGAAACATCAGAGCTGGCCTGTGATTGGATGAAACAGAGCTTGTCTGTGATTGGATGAAACATCAGAGCTGGTCTGTGATTGGATGAAACATCAGAGCTGGTCTGTGATTGGATGAAACATCAGAGCTGGCCTGTGATTGGATGAAACAGAGCTTGTCTGTGATTGGATGAAACATCAGAGATGGCTGTGATTGGATGAAACATCAAAGCTGGTCTGTGATTGGATGAAACATCAAAGCTGGTCTGTGATTGGATGAAACATCAAAGCTGGTCTGTGATTGGATGAAACAGAGCTTGTCTGTGATTGGATGAAATGTCAGAGCTGGTCTGTGATTGGATGAAACATCAGAGCTGGTCTGTGATTGGATGAAACATCAGAGCTGGCCTGTGATTGGATGAAACAGAGCTTGTCTGTGATTGGATGAAACATCAAAGCTGGTCTGTGATTGGATGAAACATCAAAGCTGGCCTGTGATTGGATGAAACATCAAAGCTGGTCTGTGATTGGATGAAACATCAAAGCTGGTCTGTGATTGGACGAAACATGAAAGCTGGTCCTCGTGATTGGATGAAACATCAAAGCTGGTCTGTGATTGGATGAAACATCAAAGCTGGCCTGTGATTGGATGAAACATCAAAGCTGGTCTGTGATTGGATGAAACATCAAAGCTGGCCTGTGATTGGATGAAACATCAAAGCTGGCCTGTGATTGGATGAAACATCAAAGCTGGCCTATGATTGGATGAAATGTCAGAGCTGGTCTGTGATTGGATGAAACATCAGAGCTGGCCTGTGATTGGATGAAGCATCAAAGCTGGCCTGTGATTGGAAGAAACATCAAAGCTGGTCTGTGATTGGATGAAACATCAAAGCTGGCCTGTGATTGGATGAATGGCCTGTGATTGGATGAAACATCAAAGCTGGTCTGTGATTGGATGAAACATCAGAGCTGGCCTGTGATTAGATGAAACATCAGAGCTGGCCTGTGATTGGATGAAACGTCAGAGCTGGCCTGTGATTGGATGAAACATCAGAGCTGGCCTGTTATTGGATGAGACATCAAAGCTGGCCTGTGATTGGATGAAACATCAAAGCTGGTCTGTGATTGGATGAAACATCAAAGCTAGCCTGTGATTGGATGAAACATCAAAGCTGGTATGTGATTGGGTGAAACATCAGAGCTGGTCTGTGATTGGATGAAACATCAAAGCTGGCCTGTGATTGGATGAAACATCAAAGCTGGTCTGTGATTGGATGAGACATCAAAGCTGGCCTGTGATTGGATGAAACATCAGAGCTGAACTGTGATTGGATGAAACATCAGAGCTGGCCTGTGAATGGATGAAACATAAGAGCTCATCTGTGATTGGATGAAACATCAGAGCTGGCCTGTGATTGGATGAAACATCAGAGCTCATTTGTGATTGGATGAAACATCAGAGCTGGTCTAGGATTGGATGAAGCATCAGAGCTAGTCTGTGATTGGATGAAACATCAGAGCTCATCTGTGATTGGATGAAACATCAGAGCTTGCCTGTGATTTGATGAAACAGAGCTGGCCTGTGATTGGATGAGACATCAAAGCTAGTCTGTGATTGGATGAAACATCAGAGCTCAGCTGTGATTGGATGAAACATCAGAGCTGGTCTAGGATTGGATGAAGCATCAGAGCTCGTCTGTGATTGGATGAAACATCAGAGCTCATCTATGATTGAATGAAACATCAGAGCTTGCCTGTGATTTGATGAAACAGAGCTTGTCTGTGATTGGATGAAACATCAGAGCTGGTCTGTGATAGGATGAAACATCAGAGCTGGTCTGTGATTGGATGAAACATCAGAGCTGGCCTGTGATTGGATGAAACATAAGAGCTCATCTGTGATTGGATGAAACATCAGAGCTGGCCTGTGATTTGATGAAACATCAGAGCTCATTTGTGATTGGATGAAACATCAGAGCTGGCCTGTGATTGGATGAGACATCAAAGCTAGTCTGTGATTGGATGAAACATCAGAGCTCATCTGTGATTGGATGAAACATCAGAGCTGGTCTAGGATTGGATGAAGCATCATAGCTCGTCTGTGATTGGATGAAACATCAGAGCTCATCTGTGATTGGATGAAACATCAGAGCTTGCCTGTGATTTGATGAAACAGAGCTTGTCTGTGATTGGATGAAACATCAGAGCTGGTCTGTGATAGGATGAAACATCAGAGCTGGTCTGTGATTGGATGAAACATCAGAGCTGGCCTGTGATTGGATGAAACAGAGCTTGTCTGTGATTGGATGAAACATCAGAGCTGGCTGTGATTGGATGAAACATCAAAGCTGGCCTGTGATTGGATGAAACATCAAAGCTGGTCTGTGATTGGATGAAACATCAAAGCTGGTCTGTGATTGGACGAAACATGAAAGCTGGCCCGTGATTGGACGAAACATCAAAGCTGGCCTGTGATTGGATGAAACATCAAAGCTGGTCTTTGATTGGATGAAACATCAGAGCTGGCCTGTGATTGGATGAAACATCAAAGCTGGTCTGTGACTGGATGAAACATCAAAGCTGGTCTGTGATTGGATGAAACATCAAAGCTGGCCTGTGATTGGATGAAACATCAAAGCTGGCCTGTGATTGGATGAAACATCAAAGCTGGCCTGTGATTGGATGAAACATCAAAGCTGGCCTATGATTGGATGAAACATCAGAGCTGGCCTGTGATTGGATGAAACATCAGAGCTGGCCTGTGATTGGATGAAACATCAAAGCTGGCCTGTGATTGGATGAAACATCAAAGCTGGTCTGTGATTGGATGAAACATCAAAGCTGGCCTGTGATTGGATGAATGGCCTGTGATTGGATGAAACATCAGAGCTGGCCTGTGATTGGATGAAACATCAGAGCTGGCCTGTGATTAGATGAAACATCAGAGCTGGCCTGTGATTGGATGAAACATCAGAGCTGGCCTGTGATTGGATGAAACATCAAAGCTGGCCTGTGATTGGATGAAACATCAAAGCTGGTCTGTGATTGGATGAAACATCAAAGCTGGCCTGTGATTGGATGAAACATCAAAGCTGGTCTGTGATTGGATGAAACATCAAAGCTGGTCTGTGATTGGATGAAACATCAAAGCTGGTCTGTGATTGGACGAAACATGAAAGCTGGCCCGTGATTGGACGAAACATCAAAGCTGGCCTGTGATTGGATGAAACATCAAAGCTGGTCTTTGATTGGATGAAACATCAGAGCTGGCCTGTGATTGGATAAAACATCAAAGCTGGTCTGTGATTGGATGAAACATCAAAGCTGGTCTGTGATTGGATGAAACATCAAAGCTGGCCTGTGATTGGATGAAACATCAAAGCTGGCCTGTGATTGGATGAAACATCAAAGCTGGCCTGTGATTGGATGAAACATCAAAGCTGGCCTGTGATTGGATGAAACATCAAAGCTGGTCTGTGATTGGATGAAACATCAAAGCTGGCCTGTGATTGGATGAAACATCAGAGCTGGTCTGTGATTGGATGAAACATCAAAGCTGGCCTGTGATTGGATGAATGGCCTGTGATTGGATGAAACATCAAAGCTGGTCTGTGATTGGATGAAACATCAGAGCTGGTCTGTGATTGGATGAAACATCAAAGCTGGCCTGTGATTGGATGAATGGCCTGTGATTGGATGAAACATCAAAGCTGGTCTGTGATTGGATGAAACATCAAAGCTGGTCTGTGATTGGATGAAACATCAAAGCTGGCCTGTGATTGGATGAATGGCCTGTGATTGGATGAAACATCAGAGCTGGCCTGTGATTGGATGAAACATAAGAGCTGGCCTGTGATTAGATGAAACATCAGAGCTGGCCTGTGATTGGATGAAATGTCAGAGCTGGCCTGTGATTGGATGAAACATCAGAGCTGGCCTGTGATTGGATGAGACATCAAAGCTGGCCTGTGATTGGATGAAACATCAAAGCTGGTCTGTGATTGGATGAAACATCAAAGCTGGCCTGTGATTGGATGAAACATCAAAGCTGGTCTGTGATTGGATGAAACATCAGAGCTGGTCTGTGATTGGATGAAACATTAAAGCTGGCCTGTGATTGGATGAATCATCAAAGCTGGTCTGTGATTGGATGAGACATTAAAGCTGGCCTGTGATTGGATGAAACATCAGAGCTGGCCTGTGATTGGATGAAACAGCAGAGCTAGTCTGTGATTGGATGAAACATCAGAGCTCATCTGTGATTGGATGAAACATCAGAGCTTGTCTGTGATTGGATGAAACATTAGAGCTGAAAATCTAGACAAAATAACAAAAATAAATGAACAAAAAAAGACAAAGTCACACATGAGCACCTGATCGGAGGCTGATGTTGGCCAGTTTGCTTTGTAGCACTTGGTTGGTGGCATTCATTAGGTTTAGCTCTGCCCTCAGTCTGTCCATCTGTCCATCCTTACCACACAGGCTCTCCACCTGTTGTCATGACAACCAAGGAGGAAAAGAATATGAAACTACAGTCATCATATTTCTGTACAGCTGGAAGACTTCTGATGTTTGCTAAAAAAAATAAAATAATTTAAAGCTAAAATGAACTGTTAAAAGTAAAACAGCACAATAGGAGCTGAAATGATCAAAACAGGTGATAAAATTAGCTAAAGTTTAGCTAAAAGCAAAAGGAGCACCAAGGTTGCTAAAGGCTAATGAAAGCAAAACTGTAGCTAAAAGCTAAAAATAGTAAAGTTGAAGATAAAAGATAAAACAAGCTAAATGCATCTAAAAACTGAATGTACCACAGAAGTAGCTGAAAGGAAAAAGGTATAAAACAGTGGTAAAAATTAGAACATACCTAAAGCCCAAAAGGTCATAAAACAGGAGCTAAAAGACCAAAAAGTAGCTGAAGCCCCAAAGTAAGTCAGAGTCAGAGAGTCTTTATTGTCATTTTCACCGCATGTGGTACATGTGATGAAAACGAGATTATGTACATGGGGTCCCAGTTACATCCAACAACAAATGCAAGAGAAAAACAGTAATAACATCTAGAATTAACTAAGAAAAACATCAACTAGTAATACACTAAGCCCTAATGTAGTAGAAAAACATCATTATAAACAGCAGCACGAACATGAGTCTGTATGAGCAGATGGTCACAGATGAACACAGCAACAAGAAAACAGATCAGCATCAGCATGATGTGATATTTTGCAGTGTTTATTCTTATTATTTATTTATTCATGAGTCTAACAGCCTCAGGGTAGAAGCTGTTCCTCAGTCTAGTGGTTCTACATTTGATGCTCCTCAACCTCCGTCCTGAGGGGAGTGGGGCAAAGAGTGACACATCAGTAGCTCCAATCCAAAGGTAGCAGAATAGTAGCTAAAAGCTAAAAGAAGCAAAAAGTAGCTAAAAGCTCAAAGTAACACATTTGCTAAAACCAGCAGAATGGTAGCTAAAAGCTAAAATAAGCTAAATGTAAGTAAAAGCTAAAAGTAACATCAGTAGCTAAATGAGGCAAATGAGTGGTTTAAAGCCAAATGTGATACAACAGTTAAAAGCTAAAAGATGCAGCACCTAACCAAAAGTAAAACAACATTGGCTAAAGCTAAAGGTTGGGGAACAGTGTCTAAAAGCTAAAATAATGAAATCACAGCTAGATTATTAAAAGAAACAAAACAATAGTTAAAAGCTAAAATAGCAGAACTTTGTCTAAAAGTTATAAAAAGGTTAAATATAGCTTAAAACTTAAAATAGAGCAATAGTCGCTTAAGTTAAGAAATAAAATTGTAGCAGAAAGTCAAAGTAACCCACCAGTAGCTAAAAGCTAAAAGTAGCAAAATGGTAGCTTAAAGCTAAAAGAAGCTAAATGTAGCCAAATATTAAAAGTACAACAGTAGCTAAAATAAGCAATTCAGTAGCTAAAAACCAAAAGTAACACAAAAGTAGCTTAAAGCTAAAAGTAGCAGAATGTTTAAAGCTAAAAGAAGCAAAATGTAGGTTAGTTTAAAAGTAACAACAGTAGCTAAATCAAATCAAATCATGACACTTTTACTGATGGAAGTTTGGGCATAATAATGGTTGAAAAGCTGTTATAACTCTGTGCGTCTGTGTGTGTGTGTGTGTGTGTGTGTTGTGTGTGTGTGTGTGTGTGTGTGTGTGTGTGTGTGTGTGTGTGTGTGTGTGTGTGTGTGTGTGTGTGTGTGTCAACATCAACATTGACCGAGAAGCTGAATCAAAGTTGTGACTTCCTGTTTTGGTGAGTTAAATGAAGAAGTGGAGCAGTAACCTGACTCTGCAGAGTCCACAAGTGGCTCTTCACGTCCACGGTCTCCAGGCTGTTGTTGTGGAGAAGAATCTGAAGGACTTCGTCCATCTGAGACACAGGACTGGACGTCAGCTTCTGTGACGTGGGGTCAGGATGGGAGGAGTCCAACACAAAAACTGACCCACACACAAAAACAGAAAAACACAACATGTTTTACACAAACACGAGTTTCACGTGCACGTCCTCTGGTCAGTGTCGAACCTTTATAAACGAGAAAGACATCGAAGGCCGTCTGTAAGACGATGTAAACCACCAGGAGAAGGAAGCACCAGTTTCTTCTGGGTCTCGCTGGTTTCAGGTCTGAAACAACATGAAGAAGAACATGGACTTCATCAGGTTCTCCCAGGTGAACAGTGGGTGGGCGGAGCCAAAACTGCAATTATCTTTAGTCACTGGAAGGCCCGTTAACTTAGTGACAATACTGTTTATCCAACAGCTTGCTTAAAATACTATTTTAAAATATTTTCCTTAAAAAAAAAATAGAGCTATGTCAGCCTGATAGCGGGTAAAAGAACATGGATGCATGGTGCACATGTCAGTCACTTCCGGCTCTGGACGGAGCAGCAGCTTCCCTCCTTCCCTCCTGAGTTTTCCTCTCCCTGCTTTGCCACTTTGTCTTGTCTGCAGTTTTTCTTTTTTCAGTGATCGCTCGAACGTAAATTCTCGATGGATCTGGTTTCGTGGGCTGTTAACTCTATTGATAAATTTTTTTCTACGAAGCGTTCCGGTCCTGGGGAACCGGCTTGCCCTTTGCAGTTGCATCCTGCCGGGTAGATCATGGATTCCTGGGGCGAATGGAAGATGTTATGCCTGGACGTGCTTTCTGTCGAGGATGTGGAGGATATATTCATAAATGGAATTATGATAGCAGGTGCTCTGCTTTTTGGCTTGTGTGGAGTTCTCTTCTATCGGAAAATCAGGAAGACTTCCGAGGCGATCAACGCGCTGTCGAAGCTCCCTTCTCAAACCGAGAGTGTGATCCGAGCTGTGACATCGATGAACCAGCTGCTTTATGAGCTGAACCACAAAGTGGAGGCGGCAGAGGACCGCAGACCACCGGTAAGGTTCGGGACTCGTGTGCAGCACCCAGGAGGGTCACATCTGGAGGTTGATTCATAGTTCGGGTCGGTGAAAAGTTTCCCATAATTTGGAGTGTATTGGATTCCAGACAGCCACCTGGACTTCAAGGCCACAGAAAGAACACTGTGAGCCTGCCCTAAAGATAAATCATGCTAATCTAATCGGACTCCCTGCCTGGACAGGCTGACAACAAAATCTCCGGAGTGAAGCAACTGAAGAAATTAAGCTTCTGTCGCACCCCCCTCCCCGGAGAACTATTCTGTGTCCTCTGAGTCAGATAAGGCTGGCTGATCACGTCATCATCAGAACTCTGGCTAATCTGAATGGAGCTCATGGACTTGTCTCACTGCTTCGCCCTCAAATGCAAATGTGATTTGTCTTAAATGTGTGCTTGCTGGTAGAGTTTTTTGATGTCTCATATGGTGTCCTGAAAGACAAAATGTGATATATCTTTTTTGTAATACCAACGCTACTACCCTCATGGTTCTTTCCTTGTTTTTCACACCTGTAACCTTCATCCCGATACAGATGGGAGAGGCCGCGCTGAAAGACAAAATGTGATATATCTTTTGATGTCTCATATGGTGTCCTGATAGCAGTAGCTTCACACATGTAGTCCCCTTCAGGATGACTGTGCATACATATTCACGCTGTACTGGTGCAAACTTGTGCAATGTTAATAAAAGTACTCTGACTCTGATAAGCAAATACAGTATAAGACTTTTTAAATTTTAACTTTTTAAGGGTTGTTTATTTAAAGAAAACTTTTCAGATTTTTTAAAATTGACATGTTTATTTAATGTATTTTTTGAAAACATAAAATAAATAAATAAATAAGGCATTTCACTCTATCAGAACGCCCAAAACAATCTTTTGACCAGTCTGTAAAAAGTCCAGTCCAGATTTTTCTGAAGACCCTCCAGCCTCTTCCGATCAGGTAGCTGAAAATGGAGCCGTGTTTTCAGTCAAACTTACTAGTGTGTCTCCCGTTCTTCACCCATGTTCTTTTCTAGTCTTTTTAATTTTTCAATAATTTTTTTAATTAAAGTTTTTCTTTATTCTGTTTTATACTCTACCTACGGTAAAAACGCTTGTTTTTTAATTGTATTTTTAACATTTTTATGCGTTTACGGACTCGGATATGAAGCAAGTTGCAGGAGCACGGTGCACCCGCCATGCTTTGGGATAAACCAAAAGCAGCTGTCATCTGATGCTGCAGCCTGTATGCAGGTGAAACAGCTTTATAGTACTTGTACACATTAAATATGAGTTTTTGCTCTTTACAACCAAATTAAAACTATTCTGTTGGACGAGATGAGAGGCGGGACTCCACTGCGACTCTGGCTGAAGGTGCTGAGCTGCAACATGTCTCCATCCATGATCTTTTACCTGCTTCTTCCATTTTGGGTCACGGGGGTCGCCGGTGCCCATGTCCAGCAATCACTGTGCGAGGGGTGGGGGACGCCCTGGACAGGACGCAAGTCCATCACAGGGACACATAGAGACAAACGAGACAAAAAACCATTCTCTCGGGGGGGGGCAAGATGGCGGAGGAGTAGGACGTGCTTGCGTGGGCTCCCGCACTAATCCTTTTTGTATATGGCTTTTCATTGAGTTTCTGTGCTATTTTGTACACTGGCCTGTCTGGACTCGACATATGAGTGACTTTACCCTGGACTTTACCCTGGAAGAGTAGAAGAATGGCAGCAAACTTGAGGAAAAACAAAGCTAGCTCGGCGGCTAGCTCGGTAGCTGCTAGGCCCGACACAGCCTCGGAGCAGACTACAGCTAAAGCCGGGAGCTCAGCTCCTCCGTCCCCGTCCCATCGTGCGGTGGACGCAACCTCCTTAAAGTCTGACATCCTTGCCTCTATAAGATCTGATATCTCAGCTGTGATTAAATCGGAGATAAAAGAGGCATTGGCTGAAGAATTTGCATTTATTAAAGGAGAGCTACAAGCGGTGAGAGCGGAGGTGGCTAACGGCACAACGCTACTTCGTGCTGACCTGGACCAAGTTAAACAGAACGTCAAAGAGGTAGAAGACGGCCTATCAACCTGGTCCGATGAGGTAGTTACTCTACGCACCACCGTAATGGGACTGAAAGAAGAAGTGAATGGGCTCCAAAAGAAATGTGACAACATGGAAGGGCAAATGAGAAGATGCAACGTGCGGATTATTGGAGTTCCCGAGACGCCAGAATCGAGCTCCACGTCAGCGGTGGCTAACATGCTAATGGAGGTGTTACAGTTGGATAAAGTGCCACTTATTGATCGATCTCATCGCACTGGAGGTGGGAACAAGCCAGGCGGTAAGCCGCGGGTCATTGTCGCTAAGCTGCACTATTATCAAGAATGTGTGGAAATATTACGTCGGGCCCGAAGCCGCGGCCCTCTTCGCTTCAAAGAGGCACCGATCTTCATCACATCAGACTACACAGCAGCTGTGGCCAAGGCCCGGGCGGCGTTTACAGAGGTGAGGAGGCTTCTTCGTGACCGACGAGATGTTCGCTACGGCCTGCTTTTTCCTGCACGGTTCCGCATCACTCATGGAGAGGAGGAGAAGGAGTTCTTGGATGCCAATAAAGCCATGGATTATGTTAAAAAGAAAATCATCTCAGCAACGGACAGCGAGGACCAGCGTTGATAGCAGGTCCAATCCCCATCGACTCCATTGTTCCTGTCAGGTTGTATAGAACTTTTTGACATTATATATCCTGTGCTTTAAAAAAGAAAAAAAAAAAAAATATATATATATATATATATATATATATATATATATATATATATATATATTATATATATATATATATATATATATATATATATATATATATATTTACTTAGTTAATCTCAGACTCTATTCCGAGGGGCAACATCCTTCTTTGGACTGAACTCGGGCTGTTTCTTTTTTTTTCTATTGTTGCTTTAGTTTCTCTCTTCTTTGTGTATGAAAGTTTAGCAGAGAGACTTTCCAGACTTTGGTTAGTGATATGCTCGTTCTAATTGCAGCTAGGAGCACAAAATAGCAATTGAACTTTAAAATAAGGAATCATTTATTTTATTTTATTTTATTATTTAATTACTGAGGCGGGAGCCCAGGCAGGGAGCTTGGTTCCCCAGTACAAGCACACATGTGTGGATTTTGTTTTTGTTTTTGTTTGTTGGGCTCTCCGTGTTCTTTAGGAGAGAGGGGTGGGACTATACCGGATCTATCTATTTTGAGAGTATTTTTTTATGTCAGATATCTTTCTGTGATGCTTTGTGGGTATCGCACTACAGTCCGATTGATAAATGAGCAGTCCTAATACTAACAGGTTCGTTAACAGCCACCCAGTTAATTTTGTGAGTTGGAATGTAAAATCTCTTAATGGTCCAGTGAAATATAGAAAAGTTATGACACACTTGAGACAACTTGATGTTGGGGTGGCTTTTTTGCAGGAGACCCATTTGCGCAAAGCAGACAGTGTACATCTTAACAGAAGATGGTCTGGTCAGGTGTTTCAGTCTAACTTCCAATCTAAATCAAGAGGGGTTGCCATATTAGTCAGTAAACAGGTGCAATTTACAGCATCCAGTGTTAAAACGGATGCTGCTGGACGCTTTGTTATTGTGGTGGGGAAACTGTATGCGCTTCCAGTTATTTTAGTCTCAGTATATGCTCCAAATTGGGATGATCAAACATTTTTTAGTACACTTTTTTCGAATATTCCTGATATTTCCACACATAATCTCATAATTGGGGGAGATGTGAACTGCGTGATGTCATCTCTTGATCGTAGTACAGTGGGAAAGATCTCTATTTCTAAGTCTGCCCAGTCAATTAAATCATTTCTTAATACTTATGGTATGGTTGACGTGTGGCGCTTTCGAAATCCGACTTCGAGACGTTATTCTTTTTTTTCCCCTGTCCATAAGAGTTATTCACGAATTGATTATTTTTTCCTTGATAAGCGGATTTTACCTTTAGTGAAGGAATGTGATTATGGAGCTATTGTTATTTCTGATCATAGCCCACTCAAAATGAAACTGAACGTCCCTGTCACACAATTAGTTTATCGCTCATGGCGGCTTAACCCCATACTTCTTTCTGATGAAGACTTTGTCAAGATGCTTGCATCCGAAATAAAGTTTTTTATTGATGTTAATCGGACTCCTGGGATGCCACTTGGCACTGTTTGGGAATCTTTAAAGGCTTATTTAAGGGGCCAAATTATTTCTTACTGTGCAAATAAAAAGAAGAAAGATGCCGAACGGCTAAAATTGCTAACTGATCAGATTCTACAATTAGACAGGGAATGCTGCCACATTCTTACACAAGAATCACTTAAGAAACGTATATTACTCCAAACAGAGTTTAACATCTTATCTACCCAACAGGCCGAATATTTAATATCCAAATCTAGGTGGGGCTACTATGAGCATGGTGAGAGGGCTGGACGCCTTCTTGCACAGCAGTTACGGCAGCGTTCGGCTAAACAGGATATCCCAGCAATAAATGATGATTATGGTGTAAAATGTTATGATAATGCAGGAATTAGTCAATGTTTCAGTAAATTTTACCAATCATTATACACTTCTGAAGCCTCACTTAACCCAACTGAAGTGGATGATTTTTTCAAAAATGTCAAAATTCCTTCACTAAGCTCTGACCTGTCTAATGAGTTGGAGAGAGATTTTTCTTTAGTTGAGATAAAGTCTGCAATTAATAACATGCAAAATGGAAAATCTCCAGGACCAGATGGCTTCCCGACAGAATTCTTTAAGACATTTTCAGATTTACTTTCTCCTTTGCTATTATCAGTTCTTGAGGAATCACTGGCCACACAATTATTGCCATTATCTATGCGTCAAGCTGTAATTTCATTGCTTTTAAAGAAGGATAAAGAATCTCTGAGCTGCAGTTCATATCGCCCGATATCGCTCTTAAACACTGATGCAAAAATTCTTGCAAAGATGTTGGCGAATCGACTCGAACAGATCATCCCTACAATTGTCTCACCTGACCAGACTGGCTTTGTTAAAAATCGTCATTCCTTCTCTAACATCAGACGGTTGTTTAATGTATTGTACTCCTCCGCCCCACCCGGTCACAACTGTGATGAGATTATAATCTCACTGGATGCTGAGAAAGCGTTTGACCGGGTGGAGTGGAACTATCTTTTCAAGACTTTAGAGATGTTTAATCTTGGTCCTAAATTTGTCTCATGGGTGAAGCTGATATATACCATGCCAATGGCAGCTGTACGTACCAACAGTAATCTATCCAGCTATTTTGAATTGAAACGCGGTACGAGACAGGGATGCCCACTTTCACCACTTTTATTTGCAATCGCGATTGAACCACTTGCAGTGGCTTTGAGGAATAGTACAGAAATTAAAGGTATCAACCGGTTTGACACTGAACATAAGGTTTCCCTATATGCTGATGATACACTTCTTTATATATCAGATCCCTTGTCTAGTATCCCTGAGTTACTTATTTTACTTAAAAAATTTGGAAACATATCCGGCTATAAGGTTAACCTTCAAAAAAGTGAATTGATGCCTGTGACCCCAATAGAGGAGCAGCATATGGGTCCAGTTCCTTTCAAAATTAGTTCTGTTAAATTTAAATACCTTGGTATTTGGATTACTCACAGCCACAAAGATCTCTATAAAGCAAACTATCTGCCTCTTCTGGTGAAACTTAGGAAAGACATTGCTACATGGACATCCTTGCCTCTATCCCTTGGGGGCAGGATCAATGTGATCAAGATGGCAATATTACCCAAATTACTCTATTTATTTCAGAACATACCAGTTTTCCTCACCAGGACTTTCTTCTCCAATCTAAATAGTGAATTGTCATCATTTATTTGGAATAAAAAGCATCCACGAATAGGCAGTAAGATGCTGCAGATACCCTGTGGTCTTGGTGGTTTGTCACT